>JBAKBP010005530.1:0-120868 GCA_037953745.1 Lithodes maja
CATGACCCTGTATATTGTAATAAACAAACATTGTCTTCACCATCGAAGACCAACCATGATCCATGTATTTTTGTGTTTTCCTTTTCTCCCCACCTCACAATATAACTCGGGGAGAATAGAGAAGTAGAAGTTAAGAAGAAACGTGTATCTTCGCTACCGAAGAAATCAATGCCAGAGGAAACCATTATATGCCTGTATGAAAACTATGTTATGCAATAATATGTGAACCTATACTTTGATAGATCTTGGAACACTGTTTTTCCACACATATATACACATGCCTTTTTTTGACACTCTTCAACTAGTTTACTAGTTACACAAACCACACATGCTTCTTTCTATATAAGAATACCCTGTAAATCATCGTCTCAAAGTAAAAATAACGCGTGAGATATGCCGCTCCCGCGCCCCGAGAGAGGGCGCTCGGTACGTTTAAATACCGTGTGTACACCCAGGCCTACCAACACAAACCGGGAAAGTTAGATACGTACACACCCCTGTAGACAACACCATGCCGAGGGAGATTAACATATTCTTATGCCTAAAATTACTTCCAATCAAGATCCGTAGTAAAATCCAACCACCACCACCACGAGAAGGAGGGAGAAGGAATAACGCTGTCTCACGCGCATCATAGCCCTCATTTGTCCGGTGCACACGACACACCTTAAATGCACCCGACATCACCAATCCTCCCCGAGAACCAAAAGTTCAGAATTCATTCACTTCACTCACTATTATTGTTTTCCAGAGTTCTATTGAAGTAATACAACCCCCCTATGAATTTATAATTAACCCTTGATGAAGTAGCCTACTCTAGGAACACAAATTGACCTTACTCATCACACCACCACCGAGTAATGTCCTTATATTGAAGGAGACCTTGACCAACAGTGCAAGAAGGGTTCAAGGACCCCATCTAGGATTCCTCCTCATGCTCTTACCATCCTAGAGATACCGGAGGAGTGCACTCAGTAATCCGCAATACCAGTTCAGGATTTCTGAGGAAAGTCAAGCAATTATGAGGCTTCAAAAGAACTGGCATGCCAACTTATGAAGTCTTAAGTTACCCTCCATTCAGTTGGACTGACCGGCCTGCCGAAAGCCCAAACATACTGTCTGTGAGTAAAATCCTATAATAGGGATCCTCGTTAGAGAAAGGCATGCCTAGCTAACGTGGAGACTCTACTTAGGCGGTTCCTAGCTAGTCTAGTGAGAAAGTGTATGGCCTGCCAAAAAAAAAATCTTAGACTACAAGTCCCCGTTAACTGAGTTTTGTCCCAGTTACTCTGTCTTCGTCTGGCATGCTAGAAAGACACACATATACTGAGGCAGTGACCCCCAAAACCCTATACTAGGGATCTCGTTAGAGAAAGGCATGCCTAGCTAACGTAGATACCTTACTTAGGCGGTTACTAGCTAGTCTAGTGAGAAAGTGTACGGCCTGCCGAAACTTTCTTCTCAGACTACACGTTATCGATAGCTGTGGCCTATCCCAGTAACTCTGTCTTCATCTGGCATGCTAGAAAGGCACACATATACTGAGACAGTGACCCCCAAAACCCTATACTAGGGATCTCGTTAGAGAAAGGCATGCCTAGCTAATGTAGATACCCTACTTAGGCGGTTACTAGCTGGTCTAGTGAGAAAGTGTACGGCCTGCCGAAACTTTCTTCTCAGACTACAAGTTATCGATAGCTGTGGCCAATCTCAGTAACTCTGTCTTCATCTGGCATGCTAGAAAGACACACAGCTACTGAGATAGGAACAACTTTCCTACAGGGTTAGGAAGAGAGTTAATGGCCTGCCGATTTCTCTTTCTAATTCAGAGGTTGGGAAGGAGGATACCGGCCTGCCGCTCCTACTTGTCAATTTAGCTAAGGAAAGCCCACACCAGCACCATCTCTAAAATAAGTTGAAGAGTCCGGCCTGCCGTCCTCAATATTCGCTAGAGTGGGAAGGTACCAGTGTCCTGATAGAGGAACTCTGTCGACGTCTGGCATGCCAGCGCGAACATAGTTTCTATTGTCAGGCTTCACTTTTCTTAGTAAAGGTAGCGAGACTCCGGCCTGCCGCCCTCTCTGGTTTTACTGAGTCCAAGTGAACACTCGTACGAAAGTGTCCTTGTCGAGGAGCTATGTCGTCGTCTGGTATGCCGACGTGACATTGGCTCCACCGCGAGGTTACATTTTCTTAAGTGAAGAGTTGAGAGACTCCGGCCTGTCGCCCTCTCTATTCTTCATTTATTGAAAGTGGACACTGCCCCTCGGCACAGGTAGTCTCAAGCCTCTGAGACTGCTGTGTTAGAGACGGGGCTTGGCGAGATACCCTCACGGGCACTCTGCAGAGACAAGTCCTTGGTGCACTGAGTCTGTGGCATCTCACACGACTATGTAACTTAAAGGTTTAAACACCGCCACGGGTTCCCCGAACCTCTCATAAAGATCAGGGCAGACAGTAAGATCACTCACACTGAACTTACTGCGTTCGTCCGATATTGACCTCATAAGACTCGATATTTAAGATCCTAGCCCGAGCGTACCTTAGCAGGACTTCATCAACGGTTGATATACTGATATACTTCAGAACAGTCGAGTAGTTTCTCCTACCTCTGAAATACTCGCGTTAGTTCAGTATGGTGCCCAACCTGTAATTCGCCAGACGGTTACTATATGTTACGGAGCCATACTTAAGATCTCAAGCCCAATCAACCCATCTGTAATTACTCCACACAGCCGGCCCACCTAGACGGCACACAGGGAAGCAGATGATGAGAACCAACCACCTCCTGAAGTGTTCACAGGAGACATCACCAGAGAAGTTACCACGCCGAGAGATCAAGAGAAGAAGATAGAGTGACAAAAAGTAGGAAAAGTGTCGAGTGAACAAAAATCAAGAGAGTCCAAACAGAGTATCTAAAAAGTTAACAAATACTCTAAGGCCAAATAATTGAAGCAGAACGAAAAAAAATAGTTCTCTGAATAGCGTAGAAAAATTCAAGACTATATAACCCCAGAGGAGTGAAGAAACTAAATTTGCGGTACTTAAGCTGATTTTCAACGTTCAGCGACTCTGACTAAAAATCCAAGTTTTCTCCCGAAATAAACAGAGTTTTTCCAAAAGTATCTTAACTACTTATAAATCTATACAAGTGTTAATAATTAGGTTAGAAAGCTATGAGTCATACTAGTGCTAATCCTGTCCGACCGAGCCTCCACCATTGCCCGCTCCCCTTCTCAGGTGAACATCTCCAGCCAGAACCAGATCTAAACTACGATGAGGATTACTTCATGGAAATACCACATCAACCTCCACAGTTTCCACAAATGTTTTCCGACAGGAATAACCACCTCTACAACTACGAAGACAGCCAACAATGACAAAAGGAACTTAACAACTAGTAACAAAAGCATTACATAAAATATCACAAATGTATAAGAATCATGAAAACTGTAATTTAATTATTATTCACTTTTACAAGCTTTCCAAGACCTAATTTTAATATTAATCAATAAAGAATAACATTACCTATGTAACCATTTATGTACTATATTTGTAACGCCGTTATTAACCACACAATAATTAAAAAACCGAGATTCACATGCCTCTCATATTCCGAAACGCACTAACCAAATACCAAATTAAGAGCTGAATATTATCTGCCTGAATTGAAATATTGTTAGGCAAAATTTACTTCACTTTCGGGTAGTTTTCGAACGTGCTTAATCGTGAGTCAATTCGGAACATACTTCCGTAGGGGCTAGCCTTTATCCCCTTAAAAGTATCACTGAGTGCATTGACCAAGAGTGTGTGTAGGAACCCCGGAAGTGACCCTCCTAGCTTGTGTGTGTGACGACGGTGTTCCCCTCTGGTGTCCACAGACGGAGGATAAAACAAGTGCTACGTCACCAGATCTCTCACGGATCCTACTTCTCTTCCTCACCCCAAATTAAATGCCCTTTTGTGATACTATGTTTTGGTGATTGTTGTGAAGGTTGTGTAAGATGTGTTAGTGTTCAAATTAACGTAATCCTACAGATCCTTTTTGGTCTCTCCTTCCCATAATTTATCACTCGTGTTGAGAGATCAAAACACACACTATAAGTGAGATTTATATATCTGGATATAATTTATTTATATTCCATATAAATGTTATATATATATATATTAAATCTAGAATTTATACCATACACCATACGTAATTACCATTGAAAACTCACAGATCATATTTTATCGTGTTATTATTTGCTGGGAACGAAAGTGCATATTTAAGTGTCCACAGAGAGTGTAACTTCAGTCTATTCCTCTGACTAATTTAATCTGTATATACTCAGGCGTCAAATTCAATTTACGCATTACTTAGAGTTTGAATTAATTCTTCTTTACCTCGCGTCGTATGAAAAATCTTACGGCGAGATTATCAGCCACTTATTCCGGCTACTATTATGTTACCCTCCCAGTTCCGTGAATCTATATTCATCATTACTGTTCGTTCAGCCACATATTCTGGCTAATACTATTTTGTCATCAGTTCCGTGAATTCATATTCATCATTACTGTTTTACCAGCCACCCGTTCTGGCTAATATTATTCACTACCCGTTCTATGCATTAATTTGTATTATTATTCTGTCAGCCACTTATTCCGGCTAATCTTTTTTTATTATCACTTCCGTGAATTCATATTAATCATTATAACTTATTCGCTACTAGTTTTGTGAATATATATTCTTTATAACTGTTCTATTCAGCCATCCATTCCGGCTAAGTATTATTTATTATTCGTTCAGTGCATTTATATTCATCATTCTGAGTTCATAGTCTAAATTCGAATTATATCTTTTATCTAATATTAACGTCGGATTATTTTCAATATATCCTAGACTTGATTTTACATAATAATAACTGTACCTTTTATGCGTCACCTCAGTACAATTAACCTACCTCCCCCACCACGGTACTTTGATGCCCACCTCATGGACACGCTACCTCTTGGCTATCTCACCCGCGCTACCTTGCTTTACCTGAGGTCGCCAGATCCTTTGCCCCTATTTACCAGACTGTAACTTTCTGTGTATGTTTATAGGATAAATTTCCAAAGTCATCTTATTTACATTCTATATTTATGTAGTGTCAATATTTAACTTTTTATCTTATTCATGTCACATATATACAGTACATTATAAATCATTGCATACTATCAACGTGTTATTCCTTCACTGTACTATCAATTGGACTTACGCTCTCATAGCTGAGTTCCGAATTGATCCTGTGCCCTGTACCCTAGCCTTATAAGAAATAAAACTTGTGTACCGAACTTGCGTATTCTATGTCATTGGTGGAGATTGATTGAACTAAAGAAATATTTATATCAAAGCTAGTTGTGTTTCTGTTGAGCAGTATTAAGTTCTGAGTTTTCCTAAATAGGATTTATAAGAACATATATAAAGCGTGCTGGATTACAGCGTCGCATAACAATTATATTTTATATTTATCAATGATTTACCAACTTGTCTCACTAAATGTCAATGTTACTTGTCTGCTGATGATCATTTAATGATAAGTGTCAAATGAATTACAAACATATGTGAATAATATGAGTGCATGTGTGTGTGCGTGATACATGATATCACATATCTAGGATTGGATTAACACTCACTGAAAGTATAAACTAGGAAACACAAATATCCAGTGTTTGTAGTAAAATCGGTTATGGTAATCATGTGTTATATAGACTTAGACATCAACTAGATGGGAATGATATGGTACGTGTTTATAATGATATTATCCAACTACATATAGATTATTGTATAACGGTATGGGGTTATACTCCTAAAAATTACATAGTGGAAATCCAAAGATTACCAAAAAGAACTGTTAGGCTGATCACTAAAAACTATGATTTTGGTGTCAGCCCATCTTCTTTGTTGACTAATTTAGGTATAATGAATGTAATGCAACATAGGGATTATTGTATGTCTATAAAAACGTACATATGTGATAATAGTATTGCTCCCACATATTTAACTGATCGAATAGATCATGTTCAAGATTATTCTGTTCGCGAAAATATTTGTGTGTCTAAAAATATGGTGTATGTTCCAACACCAAGATTAGACAAATTTAAGGAATCCTTCCAGTATAGGCCTATTGAACCAACATTTTATAATAACTTATCATCAAGTGTAAAGTCGTCATGTAGTGCATCTATTGTTTAACATAGTACTAGATAATGTATTTTAAATCAGTAAATATCCTGTATGTAGTTTTATATGTTTGAGTGTTGACCGAAGTATGAATGAATGCAAACTGTTATTGTATAATTGCAATTTTCACTGGGCACCAAATGAGAATATATATATTTAATTGGTTGTGCCCAGTATAAATATTGTGTCTGCGAATATATATATATATATATATATACCTACACCCTGTCACCGTCACACACATACCCGTTCACACTAACAACCTAACACTCTCACCCTAACACCCTATACCTACACCCTGTCATCCTCACACACACATCACTCGCCCTAACACTCTCACCCTAACACCATATTCCTACACCCTGTCACACTCACCCTAACACCATATACCTACACCCTGTCATCCTCACACACACATCACTCCCTACCAGCATCTCACACTCACCCCACTCTCACCCTAACACCATATTCCTACACCCTGTCACACTCACCCTAACACCATATACCTACACCCTGTCACTCTCACAACTCACCCTAACATAACACCTCTCACCCTAACACCATATACCTACACCCTGTCACCCCTCACATCACTCACCCCTAACACCATATACCTACACCCTGTCACCCTCACAACTCACCCTAACATATCACTCGCACCCTAACACCATAATACCTACACCCTTGTCACCCTCACCACTCACACTAACACCACACCGATACATTAGACACTGCAACGCCCATGCCCCAAACTTCAACCTCGTCAAACTTCATCCTACCAGAGAAATACCAAATGACTCTCTCTCTCTCTCCTGCTCTCTCTCTCTTCTCTCTCTCTCTCTCTCTCTCCTCTCTCTCTCTCTCTATATATATATATATATATATATATATATATATATATAATATTATATATATATATATATATATTGTTACGTATCTTGATCCTCAAGGTGGTTAACTTGATGAATCTAGACAGCACAGAGAAATATATTAAGGTATCAGTCAGCTGAAGGCAAAACAAAAGTAATATCTAATAAAATTATTTCCTGTTGTTGCTTCCTTTCCTTATGGATCTTAGGACTTAGTATCCTTTATTGACCTGATACTCTTTAATTATGAAAAAATACTGAAAACTAATTAAAGTCATGTAGTATTTATAAAGAATTATTATTTAACCGAAGCTTAGTAGGCTATTGGTTATGAACCGAATAAGTTATAGCTAAAGAAGGACTATTAATTTTATAAAAAGTCTTGAAAGATGAATATTAAAGTAAGAAATATTTCTGGCTCTTCTTTATATACTTTTTTGAAATGAAATGATAGTTTCTTATATGTCCTTTAGTTATATTTAATGTAATTATATTCTTGGTTCTTGTCTTTCGTTAACAGTATTATATTATTATTATCATCAGGATTAATATCAAAGTCACATAAAAAGTTAGATATATATTTAATAATTAGTTAAATGTATTTCTTAACCACGTAACATTGAGGTTTGATTATGAGTAAATAAAGTTACAGGATCGCTTCATAGATTCGATTCAGGTCTCACTCAAATAATATGAAAAGCAAAATATAATATTTTGAAGCTAAAAGAATTTTCTTCAGCTTAGGAAATCACTAGAAGTAATATTAACACAGCCATGTTAGTCTAAGGCGATATTACTAATATGAGACAATAGCATCACCGTACTAAGCACCGTTAAGCAATGTAAGCTTAATTCAAAGAAAATGAAGAAACTCATAAGTATTAATATAAAAACAATAGTATTACTTTTCATCATAACCCAATTACTTAAAGAGTTGCTTTAGTCCACAAGTTAGTCAACTAAAATAGTTAAGTACATAATAATAGCGTTCACGTTAATTCGCAATCAAATAGTTAACCACATAATATTAGCGTTTACGTCCCAATCACATATCTCACTAACCAACATAACGTAAGTGTTTTACACCGAACACACTTAACACACATTTATATAATCTGACTGACAGTCACAAACCCATTATAATACTTCACCCCGTCTTCCTCCAGCTGCAAGTTCACCTTCCCCAACTCCAAATGAGACTGATTTGAATGCCCACAACTCGGGTCTTATATACCAAACAATGATGGTGTAGGAACGAATCAGGAGGCGGGGGGGTGGTGCCTGCTCCAATCATAGCTCCTCGAGTCGCATAACAGGTTGCCTGGTCCACTCACAGCTCCTCGAGTTGCATAGCAGGTGCCTGGTCCAATCACAGCTCCTAGGGCGTCGAACATACGTCATAGCGTCGGTCATCAAGTAGTTTGCAGGGTCCCCCTATGACGCACGCAGGTGTGAAGGCTAGTTTGCTAGTTTTCCCCCCACTCTCTAGTCTGCTTCACCGTTTGGGTAGTGTGGCTCCTTCAACTCTAATTCTAACTCTTAAATTAACATACAGGGCTCCGTATGTCAGACCTCCCCCTAGAAAAGAGTTTAAGGAGTATAGTACATAATATTAAACATAATACATAAATAGATTCACCACCAGATTGGCAACAGCAAGATTATAATGAGGATATAATAAGGATATCACCCAAAGTAGGCAACGTCTCCAGGTACCACATCAGAACATAGCCGGAACGTAGCTGGAGCGTTATTCGAACTGCAAGGCATCTCACAGCTGAAGGCTTAAAAGCGCACTACAAAAGCATGATATTTACCTCGCTACAAGGGAGAGCTAATTGCCAAAATCCTCTCATTAAATTAAAACTTACTGCTGTATGAGGCCAACCTGGTAAATGTAAATCTTTAACAGATACGTGAAAGGCAATCGGCTAGCACGTTCTGAACCCCCTTAATATGTTTGACATCCAGGGAGTATTCCTGCAGCAACAAACTCCACCTGGTCAGTCGTTGGTTTTTATTTTGGAACCTATGCAAAAATGTTAAGGGGTGATGGTCAGTATACACAGTGATGGCACCAGAAGGCAGATTGCACATAGACAGCAAAGTATTGAAGGATAAAATTAATGCTAACAGCTCCTTCTCAATGACTGAATAGTTACGTTGGGCAGAATTTAATTTTTTACTGAAATAGCACACAGGATGCAATACCTCACAGTCGTCTTCCTGGAGCAACACTGCACCAACCCCGGTATTGCTCGCATCCACTGCCAGGGAAAAAGATCTATTAAAATCAGGAGCTCGGAGTACAGGATAATTAGATAATATATATTTGGTAGCAATAAAGGCCTCTTCACATTCAGAGGACCACACAAACTTCACATCCTTACGGAGAAGATCTGTCAGGGGAGCTGTCAACTTGGAAAAATTTATAATGAAACGCCTATAATAGCCAATCATGCCTAGGTACCTTTGGATATGTTTCTTAGTGCTAGGAGTTGGGAATTCTAGAATAGACTCTACCTTTGCTTGAGGAGGTGCAAACCTGCCCCTGACCTACCGTATATCCTAGATACTGGACCGTACTCTTTACAAAGGTGCATTTCTTAAGATTAACCACCAGATTGGCATCAGCAAGATTTAAGAACAGCAATCTAAGTTGGTAAAGATGCTCCTCCCATGACTGTGAAAAGATAAGAATATCATCGATGTAGACAACGCACCCAGGTACCCCTTCAGTCACCAAATTCATGAGGCGCTGGAATGTAGCTGGGGCGTTTTTCAAGCCGTAGGGCATTACGTTACAGCAGAAGGCTTGATTGTTAACTACAAAGCATGATATTTCCCTCGCTCTAGGGGTGAGAGCTACTTGCCAATATCCCTTCATCAAGTCAATCTTGCTGATATAGGTGGCTGTACCAATCTGGTCAATGCAGTCGTCGATCCGTGGCAGTGGGTAGATATCGTTCTTTGTGACAGCATTGACTTGCCTATAGTCCATACATAACCTATGGCTCTCGTCTGGCTTTGGCACAAGTATGACCGGACTACTCCACTGGCTTAAGGCCCTAGTGATCAGTTCGTTAGATAACATAAAGTCAAGCTCGACCTGCAGTATACTCCTGCGTTGTGGCGAGACACGGTAGGGGGATAGTTTAATGGGAGTTGCATCCCCTACGTCGATGTCGTGCACGGCCAAAGAAGTGAGCCCTGGAGTATCACGGAACACACTGGGAGACTGAGATAAAACAGAGATTAGATGGTTCGCTTGCTCAGAGGGAAGATGACATAGTTTAGATGGTAATTCCCTCCAAGCCACTGAATTATACTGAAAGTTGGATAGGCTACATGACAAGTCAAAGTATGCATGGATACCTTCAGGCTCTGGAACAGTCTGTTGCGGGTCAGTAAGAGAACTGAAAACTTCGTCCGCACCAGGCTGTCCACAGGTCCTGACATTCACTGCCACAGTGGGAGAATCTGGAGGAGAGGAATCAGGGAACCTGTGGTAGGGTTTCAACATATTTATATGGAATACTTGCGTGGGCTTTCTCCTGTCTGGGGTAGTTACTAGATAATCGGTAATGCTCACCCTCCGAATGATCTTATATGGGCCTCTGAACTTGGCAGATAAAGGTTGGCCAAAAAGGGGGAGCAAGACCAAAACCTCATCACCGGGCTGAAACTCCCTCTCACGGGCTTTTCTGACATACCATTTCTTCACGGTCAAGTTTTGAGCGGCAAACTCACATGAGGATCTCAGCCGGGTTTTGAAATCTGAAACATACTTGAGGAGGTTTTGGTTCCCCTCCTGGCCAACTAGGCTATCCTGCAATAGTTGCAAAGGACCTCTTACCTGATGACCGAAAACTAGCTCATTAGGGGAAAAACCCAGGGATTCAGTTGGAACCTCACGAGTAGCAAATAAAAGAAAAGGTACCCCCTTATCCCACTCAACTCCGGTCTCTGTACAATATTTACATAACATTCCCTTTAATGTCTGATGATATCGTTCGAGAACCCCTTGACTCTCTGGGTGGTAGGTGCTAGACTTAACATGCTCGATACCCAACTCCTTCAGGGACTGCTGAAAAATGTTAGAGGTAAAATTAGTTCCTTGATCACTTTGCACCTCATGGGGGAAACCCATTCTGGTGAAGAATTTGAGCAGTTCCTTGATGACAGTTGGAGCAGAGGTAGTCCTTAAGGGTATAGCCTCTGGGTAGCGAGTTGCCATGTCCATGATAGTTAATAAATATATGTTACCTTGGGAAGTCTTAGGCAATGGGCCTACAATGTCCACTACCACCCGAGTAAAAGGATTCTCGAAAACGGGCAAGGGCACCAGAGGATGTACAGGCACCTTCTGATTGGGTTTTCCTGTCATCTGGCAAGTGTGACACACTCTACAACACTCCACTACATCTGCACGCATTCCTGGCCAGTAAAAGTGGGCTCTGATTCTGTCTAGAGTTTTTCTCACACCTAGGTGTCCTGCCAATGGTATACAATGTGCCATTTCCATGATATCTTTACGACAAGGTTTGGGGACTACTACTTGATGGACGTCCCAAGCCTCGTCATCGATTGGTCTGTGTGGCGGTCTCCATCTTCGCCACAATACTCCTCCTTTGAGGTAGAAACATTAACCACCCCCCTTCTCACATTCCTCTTCACTCACGGACCTGGCAGCTAACTCCTTGCATTCACTATCATCTCTCTGTAGCTCTACCAGGCCACTAGGACAATTTGGAGGGGTTTCCTGGTCATCGTTAGGGTCAAGATGAGCCATAAAGGTGTCAGATAAATCCACCTCAGTCACATCATCAGGCACAGTTGCAGCATCATTCACACTCTCATCATCCCTTTCATCAACTCTTACATTCGGTACATTTCTGTCGGAGGGAACTGCTACTTGAGACATTGAACGTGTGACAGCACACACAGGGAAAACTGTTGGCATCTCCTTTTCGAGCTCACCGGTTAGTGGCTCGTTAACAGGGGAAAGTGACAAAATGGGGTCTGGTCGGACCTTCTCACCTGCTACATCATTCCCCAAAAGGAGCGTTACCCCAGGCACAGGGATATCTTGGGACCTACACAAAGCTATGGTGGCCTCACCCTGTAGTAACTCACATTCAATTTCGCCTTTTACCAAGTATGCATAAAACTGGCCTCCAGCACCTCTCATTACAACTGGTTCGCCAGGTGGGCACTCAGTGTAAGGATTCACCATGAGGGTGCTAGTAGAACCTGTGTCTCTCAGAATTTTTACCTCATGCATACATCCATTTAATCTCACGTTGCCAGAGGAAATAAAGGGACGGTAACTGTCCTGCACTGATGGTGACATTATTATTGGCTTAACCCTAGTGGGTTGCACCACACATGCTACTACACCCCTGTCTAGATGTTTTACGTTAGCTGCTAGGTACTCCTTCTGGCGAGAGTCCTGCATTAAAGGAACTTTTGGTGCTAGGTACTCCTTCTGTCGGGAGTCCTGCATTACAGGCACATATGGAGTTTGAGATACGGCGGCAACTGTCTGCCCCGATCTCTCGGTTCTCTCCTTGGCCCAGCACTGATAAGCTAGGTGGCCTCTCTTGCCACAAAAAGTACATACTTTAGGGGATACGGGAACGTTCCCTCTTTGAGCATTACTATTAGTTTGGGGCCCACCTCTGTTACCATTGCCCTGAGTCGCATTTTTAGTTGGGGGAACAATTCGGTTTTGGCTAGCTGGGGAAGACGTTATAGGCTTGTGACTGGGTCTGTCAGATTTGTGATTGGGATACTTAAAATTAGAGCTAGAATTATCGTAGGGCTTCTTTCCACAAAATTTTTTGTTGAGCACGTATGTGTCACCCATGTCAGCAGCGTCGGCAAGACAATCTACCTTTTTCCCCTTTAACCCGGGAGCTGCGGGAAGACTCTTAAGAGTTCCCCCGGCGGACTGCGGGAAGACTCTCCTGAGTAAGTAAAACTAAAAATCAACTTTTGACATCGAAAAAAAAAAAAAAAATATATTTTTATTTTTTTATTTTTTTATTTTTGTTTGGCCCCTGGGCCATGCAAAATCTCAGTCCTCTACCTCCCCTCCTTCCCCACTTTCCTCCTATTCCTCAGTTATCACCTATTTTCCCTATTATTCCCTTATTCTGAGGTATATTTTCGTGCTAACATTAGCGAGTTGCAAGCAGGGTGTTGTCATCACTGATGGCCATCGAGTGCAAGAGAGAGAGAGAGAGAGTATCGATCGACTGTGTCGCAGTGGCCTTGGGGAAAATGGGCGGGAAGGTAGCTTGCCTCACCCATACATTATACAACTCGCGGGCTATATCTCCGATTTTGACCATCCAAACGCTGTTTTCACTCGTTTTATTGTTGTTTCAGGTTAATACCTTTATAATCAACCCATAATAGGCGCATATGGATAATTATTAATGCTATTAATGGTACAATGAATATTTTAGTGACGAAAAACCTCAAATACGTCAGCACAGGGGGAGGTTTTCATTTACCCCCGTGCGCACTTCAGAGGTTAAGTGATAGGATACAGAAGAATCAATTTTCCATAGGAAATTTTCTAACAGGACCAACTCCTTCAGATCGTTGTAGCTTGTGACTTTCTTACTCTTGACCCAATGATTGAAAGTTTTAGTCATGGTCCTGGCAAATACCTTATGGGTTTCTTCTACTTTCTTCTGGTTTTTACGGAAAGATTGCCTGTAAGCCTCAGGCTGCAATTGATAGGTTTTTAGGATAGCTTCTTTGAGATTGTCATAATCCTGCCTAACTTCTGCTACTTCTGACAAATACGTGGCTCGAGCCTGCCCTGTCAAAACAGTTTGTAACATAAAAGGCCATTGATCTCTTGTCCACTTCATACCTCCAGCAACTTCCTCAAACAAAACAAAGAAATCCTGCACATTATCCTCAGTGAACGGTGGAATGACACTAGTCATAGTCAATCCCAGAGGGGGAGCAATTAAGGGAGCATTTGTATTGACATTTAGTTGAGCCGTACGATATTGATATTCATATTGTTCGGTCGTTGCTCTGGCATTTATTCTGGCTAGTTCTATACTTGCGTTGGCTTGTTCGGTCGTTGCTTTTATTCTGGCTTCTTCTATTTTTAGTCTGGCTAGTTCCAGTACTTGATCACCAGTCAAACCAGGTGGCAATTGTTCATCAAGTTGGCTAGGTTTACTCGGGATCCCACCAACTGCTCCGTCTCCCTCCCCGCCTTCTACAGGGAACAGGTGGGTTTTTATGGTCTGAGCCACCTCTACTTTAGACATGTTTGAGACAGTTAATTGGAGATGTGAGGCAAGCACTTTCAGTTCGGATTTTGACAGACAGTCAATATCAGGGGCTGTGGGTTCTGATTCTATGAAAACTCGAGCATCTTCTTCATTAATTAGTTGAGGCATGATTAATATTTGTTTTTTAAGTAGTGAAACGTTAATGAAACTGAGTGAAACTATGAAACGAATCCTGGCGAGGTCGCCACTCTTCTGTTACGTATCTTGATCCTCAAGTGGTTAACTTGATGAATCTAGACAGCACAGAGATATATATTAAGGTATCAGTCAGCTGAAGGCAAAACAAAAGTAATATCTAATAAAATTATTTCCTGTTGTTGCTTCCTTTCCTTTTGGATCTTAGGACTTAGTATCCTTTATTGACTGATACTCTTTAATTATGAAAAATACTGAAACTAATTAAAGTCATGTAGTATTTATAAAGAATTATTATTTAACCGAAGCTTAGTAGGCTATGGTTATGAACCGAATAAGTTATAGCTAAAGAAGGACTATTAATTTTATAAAAAGTCTTGAAAGATAAATATTAAAGTAAGAATATTTCTGGCTCTTATCCTTTTTTAAATGAAATAGATAGTTTTCTTATATGTCCTTTTAGTTATATTTAATGTAATTATTCTTGGTTCTTGTCTTACGTTAACAGTATTATATTATTACTATCATCAGGATTAATATCAAAGTCACATAAAAGTTAGATATATATTTAATAATTAGTTAAATGTATTTCTTAACCACGTAACATTGAGGTTTGATTATGAGTAAATAAAGTTACAGGATCGCTTCATAGATTCGATTCAGGTCTCACTCAAATAATATGAAAAGCAAAATATAATATTTTGAAGCTAAAAGAATTTCTTCAGCTTAGGAAATCACTATAAGTAATATTAACACAGCCATGTTAGTCTAAGGCGATATTACTAATATGAGACAATAGCATCACCGTACTAAGCACCGTTAAGCAATGTAAGCTTAATTCAAAGAAAATGAAGAAACTCGTAAGTATTAATATAAAACAATAGTATTACTTTCATCATAACCCAATTACTTAAAGAGTTGCTTTAGTCCACAAGTTAGTCAACTAAAATAGTTAAGTACATAATAATAGCGTTCACGTTAATTCGCAATCAAATAGTTAACCACATAATATTAGTGTTTACGTCCCAATCACATATCTCACTAACCAACATAACGTAAGTGTTTACACCGAACACACTTAACACACATTTATATAATCTGACTGACAGTCACAAACCCATTATAATACTTCACCCCGTCTTCCTCCAGCTGCAAGTTCACCTTCCCCAACTCCAAATGAGACTGATTTGAATGCCCACAACTCGGGTCTTATATACCAAACAATGATGGTGTAGGAACGAATCAGGAGGCGGGGGGTGGTGCCTGCTCCAATCATAGCTCCTCGAGTCGCATAACAGGTGCCTGGTCCACTCACAGCTCCTCGAGTTGCATAGCAGGTGCCTGGTCCAATCACAGCTCCTGGCGTCGAACATACGTCATAGCGTCGGTCATCAAGTAGTTTGCAGGGTCCCCTATGACGCACGCAGGTGTGAAGGCTAGTTTGCTAGTTTCCCCACTCGCTAGTCTGCTTCACCGTTTGGGTAGTGTGGCTCCTTCAACTCTAATTCTAACTCTTAAATTAACATACAGGGCTCCGTATGTCAGAATATATATATATATATATATATATATATATATATATATATATATATATACCTATATACAGTATATATATATATATATATATATATATATATATATATATATATATATATATATATATACTGTATAATTATATATATGCTAGTAAAGCCAGGTAATAAATTTTTTTTAATACATACGAGGTTGAAAGAAATGGCAATTTCTGCGTTGGAAATTTTATTATTCAAAGTTTCCAGGTCTCTGATGAGTTTTCGCTGGGTGGCAGGAAGTAGATGAAGGAGATGAGCAAAATTCATGGTGGTACAGGGTTACATTAATGTACAAGATGATACAGGATATACGACGCGTTTCACTGGACAACCAGCATTATCAAGTAAGGATAGAATGATAAAAAAAGCTAAACAGGAAGGGTATATATAGAGGGTGGAGGATCAGAGGAGGCGAAAATCCGGGGGCAAAAGTCTGCTATTGGTGGAGGGGTATTCTAGGAGAGAGAAAGAGAGAACCGCTTCACGCATGCGCACTGGATGCGGGATGGTGGTCGGTTGGCGGGGTCGAAGCTGATTGGCTGCGTGTCGAGGGGCGTGGCCTAAGTTGCGTAGTACGTGTGGCGCCTGCGGAAGACGAAGCTGAAGGAGGTAGCGCGGGGGGCTGTGTCAAGGGCACCGGGGGGCGAGGGGGGGCGTTAGGTCCTGTAGGAAAGTGCCTTTTGGCAGAAGGAAGGATCTGAAAGTCCAGAGTTTGGTTGTTTATGTTGGGATGTAAGGCTTGGATATATAATGCTTCGAGTATAGGTAATCTCCTTGGGTCACTTTCTTTATCGAGTAAGGTGGTGTGTTTCTCTAACTCGTTGCGTGTGAGGTGGGGGTGGTTAGGGGTGAGATAGTGGTCTTTGATGGCTCCAGCCTGAAGGTGAAGAGTTAACCGACGTGAAAGACGAGTCTGCGTCATACCAATATACATTGTACATTAATGTAACCCTGTACCACCATGAATTTTGCTCATCTCCTTCATCTACTTCCTGCCACCCAGCGAAAACTCATCAGAGACCTGGAAATTTTGAATAATAAAATTTCCAACGCAGAAATTGCCATTTCTTTCAACCTCGTATGTATTAAAGAAAAAAAAAAAAATATATATATATATATATATACTGTATGTATAAGGGGAGGTGTGGTGGAGTGGTCATGCCACTGGATTGGTAATCCAATGGACCCGGGTTCAAATCCCGATATGTCAATGGGAAGATATTATTGGGATTGAATTTGTGCTGTACCTAGTATCAGTGCATTACCACAAAGCCCACCGAAATGCCAAAAAAATACCCTCATTGTTCCCTGATTAAATAACACTGTATGAATATTCCCATATTCAAAATATGTTACAGGGGGACAATGCCTAGTGAGTTTACTGCTCAATAGGTGGCGTTGTGAGAGTGAGGGTCTGAGTCTGGAGGGTGAGACGGTGAAGCACTTGAGCGAAGCAACCAGCCGCTTCAGAGATGGAGCTGCTTCGAGCCATGATGGATGCTTCACATGTCTCACTCCCCAGACTGGAACAAGACCTCACGGGCTTCACCGTGTTGAGCGGTGGAATGTACAGGCTCTCAGCCTATGCCCGAGAGGGAGTAGTTGGAATATAGAAAAAAAAAAAAAAAAAAAAAAATATATATATATATTATATACAGTATATATATATATATATATATATATATATATATATATATATTAGTAGGGCAATGAGAAGAAATACGTTGTGGAACATCATGATTTATTCTAATTTTCGGCGACGTCACGCAGCCATCCTCAGGAAAGGGTTACCAACAGATCCTAAAAAATATAAAATATATATATATATATAGTTATTTCTTTACCTATCTCGAGTATTAATATCTGTATACCCATCTATATATTGTATTGCATTTTAATGTCAATACATTATAGATTTATATTACCTACCGTATAATCTTATAAGTCCCAAATACTCTCTTACATCTTCCCTTACAAATACTAATGTCCATCATAATGAATATATATTAGCTGTTTGAACATAGTGCAATGTTATTTTGTTTATTTTTTTTTAATATAGCATTGCTCCCACTAAGAAGTACACCCACATAAACGTATCTGAACATATACTTCACCTAGACTCCCTCCTATAACTTGTAATCACCACACCTTAACCCGCTGAGTACCAGCTAAATATTTATAAATGTACCACCCAGGACCGGCTGATTCTGAATTTTTTGTTATCCAGAAACAATAGCGAATGGGTTAGGAATGAAGGAAAAACCACGAAAAACCGATCAAAAAGCTCAAAAAATGGTCCTACAGAGCCCCCGAAAACAGATTTTACAAGAGTAAAAAATTAAAGGCAATTTCCCCAAAAAAACAGGTTTTTGCGCGCTCACGCGCACGCGGTTGGCCTTTGAGAGTTTTCAACCATCGGCATGGGTGCGTGGGACACCTACACAGTTCCAATACAAATCTGAGCCCTCTAGGCACCATAGGACCGAAGTAATTGGGACCGGAGTAACACTGACGCAAACCAGGCATCGCTGGGGTTTAGCGTTACATACATTACCGAATCACTGTTTGCGTCGCTGGGGCTCAGTGGGTTAACTTGGTATTACAGTTAACCTGGACTCCCTCCCTCATCTTCTCAACTATGCGGTGAATGATTTTCGGAGAAGAAATCGATTCTGCACAGGACAACCAGGAAGGAGGCCCGAAGACAGCAAGGACGATGACCTTGGAAGGAATTAAATGCTAATCCGTCACAGATTTGAATAAAGCTCTATCATCAAGACCCAAATTCAAAAGCGCCAGGGATAACGACCGAGGACCGAGGACAGCCATAAATGTACATGTAGATCCGACCAGAACCAAAACTTTGATTAAAGAGCGTTCTGTGAGTTCTAAAACCTCAACTTTAAAGGTTTTCTAAGAGATGAGCTGCTTGAGGAGTATGTGTGGAGTGATGCGTAGAGACAGATTAAGGAATGAAGAGGTTCGTAGAATAGTGGGACAACAGGGACCCTTATCAGCCAGAGTGGAAAGAAGGGTACTATGCTGGTATACACTATGGACATGTTGAATAAATCGGAGATGAAAGGTGTCGGGAATAGAGTAATGATCCCGACAGTTTAGGTCCAATAGGGCATTTGAATTTGGCGGTATCGTATCGCATGTACGATTTCGGCTAGTTCTTTGTGTATTGTAGTTTATCATTAAGTGTAGGTTAAATATTAACTGTAATGTATAAATATCTACATCAGCTCTAGATGTATCATGAAACCAAGTTATGGGTTATAATTATTATGAGCCGGTAGCCATATGTCATTTCGCGAAGCGATCGGACGCCGGCCCTTTAGTCTCTCAATCAACACCATACAGCCAACAACTTTCCCCCCGGCTCTGACTCAACCCATAGTTCACCATGTGCTACAATTACTAATCTATATCAACAGTCCTACATCACCAGTCCTCTAAGCTAAGTTCATTGTATCGATATTGTATTATGTGAACATTCCTACATGTCATGCAATTGAATTAGCCGTGTGTGGGGGACTGGATTACACCCATCGAATACTTCGTTGGTAATTATTATATAACTATTCGTTGGGATATTTTCATGTACCAGTGATATGCAATTTAACCTCTTTATCTAAATTCCCGACAAATAATGGTCTTCCTATCTCTATTACTTAATTTATTATTTATTGTTATGTTTGCATCCGCTTTCGCTTGGTGTTACAAATGGCTGCCGTGCTAGGGGTTGGGCAAACTGCCCTTGCGTTTTTTTTTTTTTTTTTATGTTGCCTACGTTGCCTAGCTATCCCTGTGTTTTTTCGGTGGCGCCCCGTCACTGTTAGTTTGGGGGAACTAGTTTCCCACTTTTTTCGACGTGGTGCTGCTTACCTTGTTTGGGGGTTTGCTGGGCTAGGTATGTGTGTGAGGGTGTCACGGTTTGCTACCATTTCTCGCGTTTTTTTTTTTTGGTTAGGCCTACTGAGTGTCTGTGGTTGTTTTGATGACACTGTTCGTGGTAGCCTACTTGGTGACTTTAAGTTTAGCCTTTAGGCCATATGCGACTCTTTTTCTTAATTTTGCCGGTGGGGAGGGTTCTCATGTGACTCATTTAATTCAATTTTATAGCCTAGTTGCATAATTACGGTCATGGGGTTCGGTCTCTGTTGATTCTTAAGCGATTGACAGCCAACAGACCTCATGATTGTGGGATGGGCAGCTGGGCTAGGCCTAATACTTATTACTAGTCAGTTCTTTTCATTTACCCTTCTTTCTCTAGCCCTAGTTTGTTTCTGCTATTTGTCAAATTGCTCAATTAATTCATCCTACTGCAGCTAGTAGCCTAATGACCGTTTCCAAATTGGGAGTGGCAATGCTATTGCCACATTTTTAAATTTAAATTAATTTGTGTAACTAGTTTGCTTTATAGTTTAGAGAGTTAATAGCCTAGATTCAGACTTTAACGATGACAAATATAAAGAAGCTTAGGATTCTGAAGGGAGGGATGAAGGGAAGTTTAAATAGGTGTTTAAGAGCTCTTGATGAATTTTTATTAAGTGCCTCGGCTGATCAAATTAAGGGTAAATTTGCTACTGTAACTAAATCGCTAGCCACTTATGATAATTATGCTCAGCAGGTATATGATTTATTGACAATTACTGACGAGGTGGAAGACGAAATGTCAGCAGATCTTGAGTACTTTGAGGACGTAAATACAGCCTTAGCCAGACTATCTTCCACACAAGAAACACACCCTGTTAAAGATACCGGTACACCAAAGGCGACTGGCTTTAACCTGCCGAAGCTTACTTTGCCTACCTTTTCCGGGGATTCGACTACCTGGACTGGATTTTGGGATATCTTTGAGTGTTCCATCCATCGGAATAAAACACTCACATCCATCCAAAGGTTCACCTATCTCCGTGGTCAATTGAAAGGGGAGGCATTGAAGTTGATCGATGAGTATAAGCTAGAAGCTACAAGCTACGAGTCTGCAGTGGAGTTGCTGAAAAGAACTTACGGGAGAGAGGAAGTCATCAAGACCGCATTAATTACTAAATTCTTCACTCTAGATCCTCCATCCTATGATGTGACGGACCTAAAGGAGTACTATGCCTCCTTTGAGAGCCTCCTCCGACCTATGGAGACAATGGCCATCACCAAGGAGGAAATATTTTGTTTAAATATCTTGAACATGATACCCTCTCCCCTAAAGGAAATCGTAAGACGACAACTAAGCGACTCTCCACTAAACTTTGAAGCGTTGGTGCAGGTGTACCAGACTGAAGTCTTCAATATGGAGAGTACTGGACACTACCGACAAGTGGAGATGTCGCCATCCACTGCAGCTTTCCCGGTACAGACTTCTCCTAAACAGAAAAGGCCAATATCATTAGGTTGCAAGTTGTGCAGTGTCCACGGTCATCTGTGGTACCAGTGTCCTAAGTATCCTATGGCTACACAGAAAATTGGCAAGGCTAAATCGCTTAAGTTATGTACCAGCTGTCTGGCAAGAGACCACTTCAACAGTACTTTCACCAATTCCTACATCAAAACCTTGTAAGTATTGCAATAGTCCATGAGCCAGGCCAGATATCGGTACCACCTGGGGTGACTAAACACGAATGGTACTAAAATGTTTATAGAGTGACTGTAAGTACATTAAGATATGATAGCCTTCTCGCACTGGTAGCTTAGTCTAATTTTTTTGATGCAATAGGGGCGCTACCCAAAAATAAAGATTTTTAGCGTGACACTCGGCGTTTTCCTCATTTTCTTTAAAATCCATCACACAATCATCGCGAAACTTTGAACACCTATGTAGAATTATATTCTCTACCAGAGTTGTTCCTAGGTATTTTTCAAATTTCCTCATATTTCGGAATATACTCTATATTATGGGTATTTTCCTCTAAATCTAGAATAAATCCTTAAATATGGGGAACATTGAAAAATATATTCTAACAGCTCTTGTAGCTTATTTGATTCTCTACAAGAATTATTCCGATGTGTATTTCAAGTTTCTCCATATTTAGGGGTTTATTTCATATTTGGGGATTTTTTGATATATTTTGGGGATAATTTATTATTGGAAGGAGCAAACATATGTAGAGTGGTTTCCATGTAATGTGTTTGTTTGTTCATGGTTTAATGGTGATATTTTTTGCAGGTGTGTGTCGACTGTTTGACGGCAGGATGGAACCATCTGCGAGGAAGAGAGCACGGATCGACTGTATCATCCACTGCTCTGATGATGACAGCGATGCTCTGGTGTCACCACAGGATTTGGACTCCTGGAACACATTGCTCAGGGCTGCAGAAATCAGGCAGCATGATCCAGTCCTGGAAGCAGCCAAGGGCCTTGAAGAAGGAGGAATACCACACATACATTATCACCGTAAATGTCGTAGTCTCTTTACAATGAAGAAGTCACTGGATTCTATCCTTGCCAAGGGTGTCAAGATAGAATCAGCAAGCGTCGACCCCAGGAGGAGGGCATCAAGGGATGCCCCTAGTACTAGCAGGGTGTATGCCAAAGGATGTATCTTCTGCGAGAAGTCAAGCAAGTACATAAAAACAACAAAGACAAGGGAGCCACTCATACAGTGTGTTGAGCTACGAGCAGATGAGAAGATTCGCAGAGCAGCAATAAGGAAACTCAACCAGAGAATCCTTGGTTTAGTTAGCAGAGACCTTGTTGCTGCAGAGGGTCACTACCACAAGTCGTGCTACAAACTCTTCACAAAAGATGATTTCCCAGCGGCCGCCAGGTCGGGTGCAGGTGAAAATCAGGAAGAAAGCGAGGAAGCACGCTACGAAGAGGTTGAGACAGAAGCCCTCGAGGAACTCTGCTTGTATATAAGGACCAAATTATTCCCCAACCCAGAGGTACTGCCTATGACAAACCTCACATCTAGGCTTGAGAGATCCATGATGTCCCGTGGTATTATCCAACTGAAACCAGCGACAAAGAAACATGTTCGCCGAAAGATTGAAACCGAGTTTGGAGAATCACTACGCTTTGTCCCAGATGAGAAAGGAAAGCTTCTAATCTATCCACGCAGCCTCTCAATGGACGACCTTGCCCGGCAAGCACACAAAATGGCAAAAGACCTGCAAGAAGCAAGAGCAGCTAACTCTGACGATGTCTTAACCAAAGCAGGAATGCAGCTGAGGAATGAGATCAATAAACAAGATGTGAGTCAGCCATGGCCTCCCGATACAGATCAGAATGTCATTCCTGCAGCAGTCACTCAATTCCTGCACACCCTGCTGACAGGAGAGTGTGAGTGTGAAACTCCCTCTGAAAGAGCTCAACGTCTTGCCACTTCCTTTGGCAGTGACTTGGTCTTTGCTGTTACCAGTGGCAAGACAAAACCACCCAAGCACGTACTGCTGACCAATGCTGTAAAGTCTTTGACAGGAAACACAGAACTGATCCGAACTCTGAATCGTCTTGGTCACTGTGTGTCTTACTCAATGTTTGAGGAGATCGATACAGCCCTTTGTATCCAGAAGCTGGAATGCTCAAAGGATGACATTCCACTGCCAGCAAACATCTACCCTGGTGTGTTCACAACCCTGGCCTGGGATAACATTGACCGACTTGAAGAGACCCTAAGTGGAGCAGGTACTTCTCATAGAGTCAATGGCATTGCTGTCCAGTCCAAGGTTGCAGGCTCTGTGCCAGAGAAAGTCCTGCCAGAGATTACCAAGTCCAAGATAAGAAGCATCACTCAGACATCATCAATGCTGCCAATATACAATGTTGGGCGGCGGGCAGGGCCACCTAGGATTGAGACTGCGTATGTCGACACTACCAAGGAAGTCCAGGATTCAAAGACAAAGAACCATATCTGGCTTCTTACTCGAATGTCAGACCATGAGGACCAGTCCATCAGCAGTTGGACTGGGTTCAACATCAAAATGCGCAGAGACATTGCAGTGGTTCAGGACACTGTAAGCTACCTGCCCACTATCAATGCTCCCGCAACAGAAATGTCCACCGTTAATGAAATCTTGGAACAAACGCATGCTATCATGCAGTCCTTACAGCTTAACAAGATTGTGTGCGTGTTTGATCAAGCACTCTATGCCAAAGCTGCCGAAGTTATCTGGAAACAAGAGAAGTTCAAGAACATTATCATCAGGATGGGCGTCTTCCACACAATCTGTAATCTCATCTCCACCATAGGAAAGAGGTTTCAAGATGCAGGTCTTAGAGATCTGTGTGTGGAATCAGGTATCATCGCAGAAGGATCAGTGTCAGGAGTGATGAACGGCAAGAGGTACAACAGAGCAGTGAGACTACACAAGCTTGTGTATGAAGCACTGATGAGGCTTGCATGGAAAGGCTTCCTTTCATGGCTAGAAGAAAACCATTCAAGGGACATACACCATCTAGATGAAACACTGAAGGACATCAACAGCTTTCACAGCAATGTGTCTCAGGGACTCTTTCAAGAGCTGATTTTTTTTTTTTTTTTTTTTTTTTTTTTCTATGGAGAGTGAATCATGCACACATATCATGAAGCTTTTCCAAGTTTATCTTGAGACCCTCAGAGATGAACACAACCTCTCAGCATTCTGGATGTCATACCTGGACATGGTTGAGATCATGCTGGACTTAATTCGAGCCTCTAGAGAAGGCAACTGGATGCTCCACCTAGGAGCAATCCGACAGATGATACCGTGGTGTTTTGCCTATGACAAAGTGAACTATGCCCGGTTCCTAACCTACTACTATGCCTTGATGTCTCGACTGCCCATTGAACACCCAGAGGTCCATGAACACTTCATGCAAGGTGGCTTTTCGGTCCAGATCGGTAGCAAGAATCCCTTTGGACGGATCCCTGTGGACCAGACAATCGAAGAGACGATCAACAAAGACACCCAGACACCAGGGGCTACAAAAGGCTTCAGCCTGAAAGGCGGAGCTGTCGCCAGGTACTACCTGACATCGGAGTATCGCAGCAGGTACTTAAGGCAGCTCAGGACTATGGTAGTAGGCCAAAAGTATACTGACTTCAGCCACCCAGACCTACAGATGGCCAGGATTAGAAGAGATGAGGCCGATGTCCAATCTTTAGTTCAACTGATGGAGACCAGCTGGTTGAACCCCTTCAACGCAGAGCAAGAAGATCTTGTCAGTTTGTCAACTGCGACTATGGCACCACCAGAAGTTGTCAAAGACCTTCTAGGGGCCTACAGAATAGGAGAGGATGCATATCAAGCCTTCAAGGAAGAGCGCCTGGAGATCGATACGCCAACTATACAGTTTCATGACACGATGACGAAGACGAAACTGAGAACGTTCACTAACATCAGAATGAAGCCACGCTCACAAGACCATGCCAAGGAGGCTATCTTAAAGGCTGACAGGAACCTATTTGGCCAGATGATCCTTGTTGCCGAGAACAGAAAGCTCAAAATGAGTGATGTCTTGGCTCATCCCCTTGGGCCTTTGCCTTGGGCACTTGCCAGCGGTGATGGGTCTCTCCGCAAGACCAACAAGGCTGCCCTAGCAAAGGAGTTAGAGAGGAATGTTTCTCCTGCAGAAGTGATACCCGAGCCCTCTGCTACCATAATTGATGGGATGAGCCTGGTCCACAAACTGAAGGGAAACGACAAAACTTTTTCACAGCTTGCAGGTACAGCACTGAGTCACGCTGTTCATGAAGGTGCTAAGAGCAGGCGCATTGATGTTGTGTTTGATATCTACAAGGAGACATCCATCAAGGATGCAGAACGAGCCAAAAGAAGTGCAGGCACAGGAATTCATTTCAAGAACATTCAACCTGGGCACAACATCCAGCAGTGGAGAAAGTTACTCGGTAGTTCCTCCAACAAGGCAAGTCTTATCAAGTTCTTGGTAGAAGAATGGAAGGCACCACAGCACAGGGAGAAGCTCAAGGACAAGGAGCTGTATGTCACATGTGAGCAGCGCTGCTTCAAGATCACCAAAGAGCAGTGGGAAGAGGCTCCTGAGCTTAAGTCAACTCAAGAAGAAGCAGACACACGCCTTCTTCTCCATGCACTTCATGCAGCAGAATCTGGGAACAAGTCTGTCATCATCACTGCAGAAGATACAGACGTCATGGTGTTGTGTCTTGGCATGTGCCACAAGATCCCATCCCATCTGTTCCACAAGTGCGGGACGAAGAACCGGACAAGATTCCTGGATATCACCACACTGAGCCGCACACTGGGAGGCAGCGTGTGTGATTCATTGATTGGTATGCATGCCTTTACAGGCTGTGATACCGTCAGTGCATTCGCTGGCCGAGGGAAGATGACGACACTCAAGCAGGTGAAGATGGACAAGACATACCAGGATGCTTTTCACGAACTTGGACGCTCATGGGAAGTGTCTCCTGAACTCTTTGAGAAGCTACAGGAAATCACCTGCCACATGTACCTACCATCTACCCACACAACTAAGGTAAACAAGCTTCGGTATGAGCTGTTCTGTGCAAGACGTGGAGAGGTAGAGTCAAGTCAACTCCCTCCTTGTGAGGACTGCCTCTTCATGCATGCACTGCTTGCAAACTACCAGGCTGCGATCTGGAGGAGAAGTCTTCAGAGCCAGCCATTTGTTGCGAACCCAACAGACTGCGGTTGGATGACAGATGAGGACGGTAAGCTTGCCGTCAACTGGATGCGAGGCTCACCAGCACCAGATGCTGTTATGCAGCTACTGTCTTGCAAGTGTGTGCGGTCATGCGAACTCCCTAAGTGTACTTGCCTCAGCAATGGTCTAAAATGCACGGACATGTGCAGGTTACAGACATGTCAGAACAAGGCTATTGAAGAAGAGCCGGTGGCACAACAGTCAGATTCCGAGTCTGATGTAGATGATATTTAGGAGTAGTAATTTGCCATAATAGTATGTACAAGCCCATGGCATGCTTAGTGTGTATTTACAGGACTTGTATTAAATGTGACAATTACTATATGCATTTTGTTGACATTTAGGCATTCCTGTCCCCAAATTTGACATTTTAAAAAAATTCGGAATTTTCGGTAGGGTATGTCTATTCAAGAAGTAATAACGACCATTAAGCTACCAATGTGCAAGGGCTATCATATCAAAACATAAACTAGAGACATGTAGCAAGCTAAAAACACCTAAGAGAATTAGTCACCCCGGGTGGTACCGATATCCCAAAATTCGGGTCTTGGCTCATGGACTACAAAGGGGAAACATTGGTTTTCCCTTTGCACCCAGTCTGATCGGCACGATGGCAAAGAAAAGGGGAGAACCACCAAAGAGTCACAAGAGAAAAGTAAGAGCGAGGGTGATAAAGTATCTGCCATGTTCATTGCTTCTCGAGAATGTCAATTGCTTCCTACTATGATGCTGCCAGTAGTGGGGAGTAATAATAATACTATAATGACGCGCACCTTACTTGACCAGTGCTCACAGAGGTCATTCGTTCTGCGGTCATCATTACCCCCGCTCAAGTGTACCAGCAAGGGTCAAGAGAATTTGCGTCTCCATGGTTTCACTGGTGAAGTAGATTCCAGTGACTATGATATAGTGGAGATTTCCTATGTTTATAGAAGAAAGGTATGTCCCATCAAGGCTGTTGTGGTCGACACACTACCCAGTTTCTATATAGCATCAGAGATTCAACCACATTTGAAATATCGTTATAAACTGGCTGATGATCAACTCTCTGCTAACAATGGTATTATGCTACTGGTCGGAGCTGATTATTACTGCGACCTGGTTCACCCTGGATATCGGCGGGTAGATAGGCTAATAATGCTCCCCACGATCCAAGGGTATGCCATTTCTGGATCCTATGCCACTTCCTCTCAAGACACACAGGTGGAGGTGGTTACGGTCCTCAAGGTAGCAGTAAGCCCCATAGATAAATATATTAGGCCAAATGTGCCTGATAATACATGTACTGATATAGATAAGCTATGGGACTTGGACAATATTGGAATTGACCCACATGAACTTGATCGGGAGTCCAAGCTAGCGTTGAGCTCGTATGAAGAGACTGTAACGTATGACTCTGGCAGGGGTCAGTATGTGGTAAGGCTCCCTTGGAAGGATAACAAGAGTAAATTACCTACTATTTTCCATCTAGCACTTGGTAGGTTATGTGGCCTTCAGAAGCAGTTTGTCAAGGATCCAAATTATTGCAAGACTTATGCGGCAGTTTTAAACGAGCAGGTACAACATGGATTTTTGGAAAGAGTAGATCTCAGTGAGTATGGGGATAACATCCATTACCTTGCTCACCATGGGATTAAAAAGGACAGTTCCACCACTCCTGTTCGTATTGTGTATGACTGCTCTGCTAAATCCAGTGATCGCTCCTATAGCCTGAATGATTGTCTATACACAGATCCGTCCCTGGTCTCTGATCTCGCGCAAATTATGTTGCGCTTCAGATGTCATAAGTTTGCATGGGTCGCCGATATTGAGAAGGCCTTCCTGATGCTTCAACTCCATCGTGAAGACAGGGACTCGACAAGATTTTTATGGCCACGGGACCCAATGGATCTAGATTCAGAGTATCTGGTCTACAGGTTCAGAGTCGTCTTATTCGGGGCGACCTGTTCTCAGTTCCTTCTCAACGCTACTATCTTGCGACATCTTGAGGAGGCTGGACTAGATCCTGACTTCAAGAATGAGATCAAGCAGGGGATCTATGTGGACAATCTTCAAGGCACTGGAGACGATGATGATTTATTGCTCGGAAGATGCTGGGAGATCCGCGATATATTTGCCAAGGCTCGTCTATACTTGAGAGAATGGGCCACTAATAGTGTTCTTTTGAAAGGTCAATTTGCTTATGATGGTGTAGCTACTGAGAATAGTGAGGTGAAGTTTTTAGGCCACAAATGGGACACTACCACAGATTGTATATCCTTCTGTCACACCCCATGCGTCAGTGAGCTTATGACCAAGCGAAACTGCTTAAGCTAGTCAGCGAGGTTGTTTGATCCCCTAGGTTTTTTGCTGCCTGTAGCTATCCGTGCTCGTATGTTTTTACAGCAACTGTGGCGGCTAAAACTAGATTGGGACACACCCCTCCCGACTGAGTTACAAGATACTTGGCAGTTAATTCGGTCGGACTTTGCCACATGTTGCAAGGTCCAACTTAATCGTCAGGTTATTAGTGGTCCACAGGTGGATCTACATGCCTTTTCTGTGCTAGTAATAGTGCGTATGGTACTGCCATATACATATGCAATGGTAGTGAAGCGACACTGTCTATAGCAAAGGCCAAAGTAACCCCTATAAAGAAAATTACAGTTCCTATATTAGAACTTACTGCATTGCTTCTGTCTGCTCGTCTAATAAAGTTTTCACTGGATGCTTATACAGACATACTACAGATTAATAACGTCTATGTCTGGAGCGACAGTCAAATAGCACTTTCATGGGTTCACAGCCAGAAAGTGTTACCTGTTTATGTTTCTAATCGCACTGATGAGATACATAACTTAGTTCCTACAGCTAAATTTCGCTATGTGAGAACCATGGATAACCCCAGTGACATAATTTCCCGGGGGATCTCGGCGCAACAGTTTATGTGGTCCTCTATTTGGTGGCATGGACCTCCATGGCTTATATCTCCGACTGAATGGCCTCAGGATTTCAGGGAATGCATATCTGATCCTTCAAGTCGGCCCCAAGATGATGTGTTAAGTAGTTCGACTGTGAGTACTACACATCAGGATAACAAGTTGGTAGAGTGGGAACGTTACGGCAGCTATGATCAAGTAATACGGGTATTTGCATGGATATACCATTTCATTAACAACATGAGAAGTCGGGCTCACAGGTCTTTCCTTAGTGAAGATTCGAAGCACATCAGACTCCATGAATTGAGATCAGCAGAAGCGAAACTAATGTGTTTAGTACAAAGGGAATCTTATCCTACTGAACATCAAATCCTGAGCAAGGAGTCAAAGGCCAAACCCTCAAACTTAATGAGGCAGCTAGGATTATATATGGAAGGAAGCATAATTAAGTGTAGAGGCAAGACACAAAAGGCGGACATTATTGATTCTGCGAAATATCCTGTCCTCCTTAGCTCCTCTCATTTGATTACCAAACTGTTGATTCGCCAATGCCATAGGAGCTGCCTACATTTTGGCGTAAATTATGTTCTGGCATATATGCGACAACGTTGGTGGGTCCCTAAGATGCGACAAGCAATTAAAGGGATCCACAATAGCAGTACTATCTGTAAAAGATTACAGGGTAAGCCTTACTCACCAGTAGATCTACCTCCCTTGCCTGAGTTCAGGGTACAAAGGACTGAACCATTTCAGGTAACCGGGGTGGACTACACCTGAGCGATTCAAGTTAGAGAATCCCCGGTAATATCATAAAGGTATATGCCGTTCTATTCACATGTGCGGTAACCAGAGCGATTCATATTGAATTGATTGACGACCTATCCAGTGAGGGTTTTTTGCATACTCTAAGATGCTTTGCAGGCCGCAATGGTTTCCCTCAAGTTATTATTAGCGATAATGCGACTTGTTTTGTCGGGGCCTCTAAATATCTCCAGAGTTTAATGGATGACCCGCAAGTTGTGGCTACCCTCACTGGAAAGGGTTGTCAGTGGAAATTTATACCAGCACGTACACCATGGTTCGGGGCGATTTGGGAGAGAACAATCGGTATTGTCAAATCTGCCATGAAGAAGGTATTAGGAAGGGCACTTGTGACCAGAAGGGAGTTTCAAACCATCTTAACAGAGATTGAGATGTCAGTCAACGACAGGCCCTTGACCTATACCTCGGCAGATGTTGATGACCTCTTACCCATTTCGCCTTCTATGCTAACACGTGGACGAACCCTTAATACCTTTCCTAGATCGTCAGTAACTGACGAAGATCTACAAGACCCTACGTTCGGGGATGCTGACGCCACCCGTCATCGCTTCCAGTATGTGAACAAGGTGTCGGACGATCTATGGAAACGATGGACCCAAGAATATTTGCTGTCTCTTCACGAGTGTCACTCCAATAAGATCAAAGGGACGAATCAACGATGGCCTCGTATCGGGGATATCGTACTGATTCATGATGAGCGTCCTAGGTTATTTTGGAAGCTTGGGAGGATTCTCGATTTGTTCCAGGGCATTGATGGTCTTATAAGGGTTGCTAGATTACGAACTTCGACTGGGGTTACTACTCACCCAGTTGTAAGGTTATATCCCTTGGAGCAGGATGTAGAACTGCCGGATGATACTGGCGTCTCTACTGATACCCCTCCGCGGGAGAGTGCTGGTGACAGTACTCCTCAAGGTGGGGCTGTTGATGATGAGAAGGATGATCCTCCTCGGGCTTCAGGTGGCGCTCGTCCCAAAAGGAGGGCGGCTATGATTTCCGTGGATCTTTGGAGATCTAAGATCAAACAAGGTGATCTTTGAATCTTCGATGTTCTTTTGTTCGCTGTATATAGCTACTGTATATCGTTTTAGGTGTTAAGGATTTATGAAATAGGAGGAAATTTGTTAGAAGCAGTTAAGAGTTTTTATGAAGGGAGCAGAGCATGTGTGAGAGTAGGAAATGGTGAGTTGAGTGAATGGTTTGAGGTAAAGGTAGGTTTGCGACAGGGTTGTGTAATGTCACCATGGCTGTTTAATATGTTTATGGATGGTGTGGTGAGGGAGGTGAAAAGGAGGACTATGGGAAGAGGATTGGGTTTAGTAGGAAATATTGGTAGAGATTGGGAGTTGAATCAGTTGCTGTTCGCTGATGACACAGCATTGGTGGCGGATTCTGATGAGAAACTGCAGCGGGTAGTCAAAGAGTTTGGTGTGGTTTGTGGAAGGAGGAAACTGAAGGTGAACGTCAATAAAAGTAAAGTAATGGTGTGTAATAGGGGAGAGCATAGGGTGAATCTAGATGTGAGGCTGGATGGGGAAATATTGGAACAAGTAGAGTGTTTTAAATATCTAGGAGGAACGATAAGCAGGAGTGGAGGTATGGAAGTGGAGGTAAAACAGAGAGTGTGTGAAGGAAGGAAGGTTTTCGGAGCAATGGGAAGTATGTGGAAGATGAGAAATCTCGGAGTGAAAGTAAAAAGTGCACTGTATCAAGGAATTGTTGTGCCAACAGTGATGTATGGGGCTGAAACATGGGCTCTGAAGAAAAAGGAGAAAAGAGGGCTGGATGTGATGGAGATGAGCTGCTTGAGGAGTATGTGTGGAGTTACTCGTAGAGACAGATTGAGGAATGAAGAGATACGTAGGAGAGTGGGGCAGCAGGAACATTTGTCAGCCAGAGTGGACAGAAGGGTGCTGAGCTGGTATGGTCATGTTGAACGAATGGGAGATGAAAGGCTTACAAAGAGAATATGTGAGTCAGATACAAGGGGAGATAGAAGGGCAGGAAGACCCCCATTGAGATGGAGAGACTGTGTAAGAAAGGCTTTGGATGATAGAGGAATGACTATAGATCAGGCAGGGGAAGTGGTGGTGGACAGGAGTGAATGGAGAATGCTTGTGAATAGTTGAGTGAACACATGATCATTTGGAGTAAGGGGTCGGGCGCAAGTTCGACTAGATAATAGTCCATCAGGCGCCTGGCCCGGGGGGACGATTAATATGAAGGGTGTGCCTGGAAGTGTGGTGGGAGGGCTTGTGGCTTTGGCTCCTCTGCATGTCTGCCTGCCGAGATCGGAACCTCTCCGGGTGGTCAGGGGCCGGGGGAATGCTGGAGCGACCTTGGTAACCCTGGTCTCTGGGTCTTCTCCTGGGTGACCTGGATGTGTGTGAGTTTGTGTTTTTTATCTGTGTTTATTTTTTGTTTTATGTTGTTTTTGTGTTTTCCCTGTTCTTGCTCTGTCTTGAGTCGGCTACCCCCAAAATGGGGATTGGGCCTGAGCATATAGATAGATAGATAGATAGAAATATCGTTTTTGGTGGCGGGCAGTATGTCGGGAATAGGGTAATGATCCCGACAGTTTAGGTCCAATAGGGCATTAGAATTTGGCGGTATCATATCGCATGTACGATTTTGGCTAGTTCTTTGTGTATTGTAGTTTGTTATTAAGTGTAGGTTAAATATTAACTGTAATGTATAAATATCTACATCAGCTCTAGATGTATCATGAAACCAAGTTATGGGTTATAATTATTATGAGCCGGTAGCCATATGTAATTTCGCGAAGCGATCGGACGCCGTCCCTTTAGTCTCCAATCAACACCATACAGCCAACAACTTCCCCCCGGCTCTGACTCAACCCACAGTTCACCATGTGCTACAATTACTAATCTATATCAACAGTCCTACATCACCAGTCCTCTAAGCTAAGTTCATTGTATCGATATTGTATTATGTGAACATTCCTACATGTCATGCAATTGAATTAGCCGTGTGTGGGGGACTGGATTACACCCATCGAATACTTCGTTGGTAATTATTATATAACTATTCGTTGGGATATTTTCATGTACCAGTGATATGCAATTTAACCTCTTTACCTAAATTCCCAACAGAAGGCTTGCTTAGAGAATATATGAGTCATAAACCAGGGGTAATAGGTTGAGAGGAAGACCTCGGAGGAAATGGAGGTTGGGGTGAGCAAGTCGTTGGAAAATAGAGAGATGACTGAAGAACAGGCAAGATAAGTGGGAATAAGAAGGAGTACAAAGGAAATCAAGCAACAACAGGTTTGGTGACCCTTCTAACCTGCTTGTCCTCCAAAACACTGAGGATCAATTGTCCAATCAGTGGTTTAGAGTGGGTAAGGGAACATTGGAAAGGAAACTACTGCCCTGGAACTACTGTCCGTGGCAGGATTAGGAAGTTAGTAGGGGACAGATGGGTTAGTAACTGAGGGGGGGAAAAAATAAAATTATTCATTTACAAACGCAGTCAGTCGCGGGTTTGATGCAAGATATTTATCTAGGCGAAGTTTAAATGAATCAACGGTGCTGCAGTCAATAACGTCTCGGGGGAGCCCATTCCACAAGTTGACAACTCGATTGAAGAAGAAATTCTTAGATTCGTGCGAGTTAAAAGATTTACCGATAATTTTGCAACCGTTTCCCCGCGTGTAATTAGATTGGTCGATAGTGAAGTACTTACTACAGTTCATATTGTCAATGCCTTTGATGATTTTGAACACTTGAATTAAGTTGCCTCTTAATCTGCGCTGGGTTAAAGGAAATAGATTTAATTCTCTAAGACGCTCCTCGTATGGTTTGTTCTTTAGGCTAGGAATAATTTTGGTAACTCTACATTGAACTTGTTCTAGGTTGTTTATATATTTATGGTAATAAGGGCACCAGGATTGAATGCAGTATTCCCTGATAATGGAATGTTAGTGAATAGATAAGTGATAACACGGCCGTAGGAAGTGGGGATTGGGCGCCAGTTGGAACCTCTCTGGGAGATCTGGGACCTGGGAATCTTGCTGGGGACCCTACTATGGACCTTGGTCTCTGGGTCTTCTCCTGGGTGACCTAGATTTGTGAGAAATATATATTTGTTTATTTCATTTTGTTGTTTCTGTTCGGTCTCTGTGTCGAGTCGGTCACCCACAGCTATGGAGTATGTGCTTGAGTATAATTATGCATACATTATACATCATTATAAGTTACACAGAATACTGTTATAATACCATGTCAAAATATCTACTGAAATACATAATCGCTATCACGGACAATAACTAACTACTGCAAGAGTAATTTCCAACGAATTCTGTTAACCGTTTCAGGATACGATTACGCATTTATGTTTCTGTGTTCGGGCTATTATTGGACGATTGTATTCAGATTAGGAAGGACATAAGGAAATCGGAGGGTTAATTGAGATCATCTTTACCCTTTTAATTCTTACAGATAGGACCGAGAAGCTTTTACCTTAGCATACACTATTACAGACAGAAGCCACATTCCTTACCTGTCGAAGATCAACATATTCAGTACTCTGAACATTGCTCAAGCTCCCAATGTATCAACAGATTTATTGAACTTATTGAAGGCACGAAAATTAGCCTTCACTATTTTTGATACATTATTATTTGTTCGTACACAGGCAATGATAGTTGAATATAGGCTATGAAGGCTGTATAAAACCTGTATTGATAACCAGAATAAACTGCCAACATGTGGCATAATCCTCAAGGGGTATACCACTCTTATACATACTACATCTACCTTAACCACAACAATTACTACACCTACCACAATTACTACACCTACCATAATTACTACACCTACCACAATTACTATACCTACCATAATTACTACACCTACCACAATTACTATACCTACCACAATTACTACACCTACCACAATTACTATACCTACCACAATTACTACACCTACCACAATTACTATACCTACCATAATTACTACACCTACCACAATTACTACACCTACCACAATTACTAGACCTACCACAATTACTTCACCTACCACAATTACTACACCTACCACAATTACTACACCTACCACAATTACTACACCTACCACAATTACTTCACCTACCACAATTACTACACCTACCACAATTACTACACCTACCACAATTACTATACCTACCACAATGACTACACCTACCACAATTACTACACCTACCACAATTACTACACCTACCACAATTACTTCACCTACCACAATTACTACACCTACCACAATTACTACACCTACCACAATTACTACACCTACCACAATTACTACACCTACCACAATTACTTCACCTACCACAATTACTACACCTACCACAATTACTACACCTACCACAATTACTACACCTACCACAATTACTACATCTACCACAATTACCACACCTACCATAATTACCAAACCTTCCACAATTACTAAATCTACCACAATTACTACACCTACCACAATTACTACACCTAACACCATTACTACACCTACCACAATTGCTACACCTACCACATTTAGTACACCTACCACAATTACTACACCTACCACAATTACTACACCTAACACCATTACTACACCTACCACAATTGCTACACCTACCACATTTACTACACCTACCACAATTACTACACCTACCACAATTACTACATCTACCACAATTACTACACCTACCACAATTACTACACCTACCACAATTACTACACCTACCACAATTATGCTAACTACCAATTAACTAAGCCTGGGCCGCCCGAGAGTGACCAATCAGTGGCTGGGGTTGAATACCGAGTCATTAGTGTATGTGTGTATGTGTTAAAGAGAGAGAGAAAATATGTGTTATAATATTAAGATAAAAATTGTTGGTTCACTTGCAGCCGTGAGGCTGAAAATATATAGTTTGTCTTAACCTAGGTAGTGTATACTGCATATTCAACCTAGACTACGAACGAAGTCACATGCGACCATTGGCAACCATAACGTGCCTGGGATCCCACCATAGTACATACGCAGATACACTGGTGAGACCTATGTATAAGCTAACGTATGCTGATAGTTCAGCAGTTTGGCTAAGGATGGATAATAAATATCCTATTCATAATGTTAGCATTATAATCTGGTACCTATAAGACAGGTGGCAGGGAACGAATGAAAGGATTGAGGAAAATGAGGTGAAAGAAGCAGTGAAACAAATGCAAGCGGGAAAAGCAGAAGGTTTGGATGGTATTGCTGTGGAGTGTATACAGAAGGGTGGAGATATGATAATAGATTGGTTGGTGAGACTTTTCAATGTGTGCTTTGTGATGATGTCAAGGGTACCAATAGACTGGAAGAGTGCATGTATTGTGCCGTTGTACAAGGGGAAGGGAGATCGGCAGGAGTGTTCAAGTTATAGAGGTATTAGTTTATTATCAGTGGTTGGAAAGCTGTATGGCAGGGTGTTGATAGAGAGGATAGTAAAGTGTACGGAAGTGGCAATAGGAGAAGAACAGTGCGGTTTTAGGAGGGGAAGAGGGTGCGTGGATCAGATGTTTGCAGTAAGACAGTTATGCGAAAGTATTTAGAGAAGCATAAGGAGATATTTTGGGCTTTTTAGGATTTGGAAAAAGCGTATGATCGTGTGGATCGTGAAGCAATGTGGAAGGTGTTAAGGATTTATGAAATTGAACGAAATTTGTTAAAAGCAGTTAAGAGTTTTTATGAAGGGAGCAGAGCATGTGTTAGAATAGGAAATGGTGAGTTGAGTGAATGGTTTTAGACATAGGTGGGCACGATAACCAAAAACCTTAACTTCATTAACCGTTATTTCGTTAACGAAAACCTTAACGTCGTTAACCGTTAACCGTTAACTGGCGATACATTTATCGCTCGTTAACCGTTAAATCGTTAAATCGTTAAATCGCTAAATCCGATCATTTCGATAACGATATCGTTACTTCGTTAGTATCGTTATTTATCGAAGATATGGATATTTATCATATTTTAAATAAAAAATCTTAAATGCAGCAATGCTATCATTATTGTATTAGAAAAAAAAATGACACTTCATTTGATTTAATAGAAGATCATTTAGATGATTTTCAGATTTAGTGATGTCTAAGCTGGATCTCTAGGCATTTCTCCTGGATGATTTGAAGGTATGTCATATGGATCATATGGATCATATAATTCATATTCAATTATTCATATGGATATTTATTTCCTGACACTTCATTTATTATTTATGATCATTGATTTATGATTTAGTAGAACTTAGAAGATAATTTACATTTACATGATTTACTGATGATTTACACAAGGTTGAAGGTTCAGACTTCAGAGCCTCAGAGGTTCTGCCGCATGTTCCCCTTCAGAAACATTAACATATTAAAATTGTGATCTGAAAGGGAGCTCCTCTTGGCCCTGAAGATGTCCTTCCCAAGGGAGAACAAGCGCTCCACCGCGGCACTGGATGGCATCGCTGTATTGTACCGAAGGAAGAGGTCAATCAGCACCTTCTCACCGTTGAAGGCTGGGTCTGCAAGACTGTCAGTCCCTTTGTCCTGCAGCCATACCTTCACGATGTAGGCAGCCTTGTGTTTAGTCGACCTGTGATGATCATGACCTCCTCCTCCGGCAGTCTCCTCCTCCTCCGCAGCTCCACAGAGGAAGGAGTAGTAGTCGTCATTCTCCTCCTCACTGCTGCTGCTGTTGTTGATGGCGGTCGCCTGGTCATGTTGACGTAGGAAGTCCTCCACCTTCCTCTCCATCAGGGACTTGACCTCTGGCTGCTTGACCCTAGTCTCCTCAGAAGCCCCCATCCACCTGAGGCGAAACTTGGGGTGGAAGGCAGTGGCCAGGAGACACTCCTCATCCTCAAAGGTGGCGGCGAATCTCCTGTCCAAGGCAGCGAGGAGGGTGTTGACCAGGGGCACCGACTGCGACACAGTATCTTGCGACGACATGATCACTAGTAATAGTGATTCAATGCAAATATAATAATAAATAATGTGAAGGAGCAAGCCGAGAAACACTTTGAACACTGTAACACAAAAGTATACGAGACGGGGAACTGCTAGATGTTACTGCGACGAGAGCTGCTTGGAGAGCGAGGAGGAACGAGGGTGCATCGTGGACTCGTGGTCACGTGACCCCCCAAGCGGCCCGCATGGGTGGAGAAGAAATTACGAGGGTTCGGTTCGGCTTTTAGTTTACCTATTTATTGACTATTCTGCGGATTTCTGCCTGTTTGGCAATTAATTAACGATTATCGCTATTTTGGAACAAAAAGTATCGACGTTACCGTTAATTCGTTAAAGCTGGAAAAAAAATTATCCGATAAACGTTAACCCGAAATCGTTAACGCGTTACATTATCGCGTTACTTTATCGTGTTAGTGCCCACCTATGGTTTTAGGTAAAGGTATGTTTGCGACAGGGTTGTGTATTGTCACCAAGGCTGTTTAATATGTTTATGGATGGTGTGGTGAGGGAGGTGAAAATGAGAACTATGGGAAGAGAATTGGGTTTAGTAGGAAAAAATGGTAGAGATTGGGAGGTGAATCAGTTGCTATTCGCCGATGACACAGCATTGGTGGCGGATTCTGAGGAGAAATTGCAGCGGGTAGTCAAAGAGTTTGGAGTGATTTGTGGAAGGAGGAAACTGAAGGTGAACGTCAATAAAAATAAAGTAATGGTGTGTAAAAGGGGTGATCGTAGGGTGAATCTAGATGTGAGGCTGGATGGGGAGATATTGGAACAAGTAGAGTGTTTTAAATATCTAGGAGGAACGATAAGCAGGAGTGGAGGTATGGAAATGGAGGTAAAACAGAGAGTGTGTGAAGGAAGGAAGGTTTTCGGAGCAATGGGAAGTATGTTGAAGACGAGAAATCTCGGAATGAAAGTAAAAAGTTCAATGTATCAAGGAAGTGTTGTGCCAACAGTGATGTATGGGGCTGAGACATGGGCTCTGAAGAAAAAGAAGATAAGAAAGCTGGATGTGATGGAGATGAGCTGCTTGAGGAGTATGTGTGGAGTTACTCGTAGAGACGGATTGAGGAATGAAGAGATACGTAGGAGAGTGGGGCAACAGGAACATTTGTCAGCCAGAGTGGACAGAAGGGTGCTGAGCTGGTATGGCTATGTTGAACGAATAGGAGATGAAAGGCTTACAAAGAGAATATGTGAGTCAGATACAAGGGGAGATAGAAGATAGAAGATGAGAGAAGATGAGATGGAGAGACTGTGTAAGACAAACTTTGGATGATAGAGGAATGACTATAGATCAGGCAAAGGAAGTGGTAATAAACAGGAATGAATGCAGAATGCTTGTGAATAGTTGAGTGAACACGTGGTCATTTGTGGGATGGGGTCGGGCGCAAGTTGGACTAGATAATAGTCCATCAGGCGCCTGGCCCGGGGAGACGATTAATATGAAGGGTGCGCCTTGAAGTGTGGTGGGCGGGCTTGTGGCTTTGGCTCCGCTGCATGTCTGCCTGCCGAGATCGGAGCCTTTTCGGGTGGTCGGGAGCCGGGGGAGTGCTGGAGCGACCATGGTGACCCTGGTCTCTGGGTCTTCTCTTGGGTGACCTACAGTAGATGTGTGTGAATTTTGTGTGTTTTCTGTGTTTGTTCGTTGTTCTGTCTTGTGTTTTGTGGTTTCCCTGTTCTTGCTCTGTCATGAGTCGGCCACCCCCTAGAAAACAAAAAAATAAAAAATAAAAAAAATAGAGTAAAATAGAAAATAAAAATAAAAATAGGAAAAGTGGGGATTGGGCCTGAGCATATACATACATACATACCTATTAGACAAGTTTTATTCAGCTTAGTTTTGTGTCTATCAGTTAAAAACCTGCAAATAATCTCAAATAATCTTTGTAACTACCATAGACTTTTCCTAGTTGTTTGATTATTTCCCAAATGTCGATATATATATCGACACCTGGGAAATTCCAAGTGTTAACAGTAACCCATTCGACGTCATGAAGGATATTATATGTGTGAGTGTGTTTATAATGGTAATTGCGTTTGCTATTGTTGACTAATTTTTAGCTTGACCAACAGACTTATACATACTTCACAATTCCCCTGACCCTATTAACCCACTGAGGCCCAGCGATGCACTGTTTGCGTCCAAAATGTTTGTAACGCTAAACCCCCGGGACGCATAAGGTGCGTCCTGATTAATTACTCCGGTCCTATGGCACCTAGAGGGCTCAGATTTGTATGGGAACTGTGTAAGTATCCCACGCAACAGTGCCGATGGTTGAAAACTCTCAAAATTCCAACCGCGTGCGCATGAGCGCCCAAAAACCTGTTTTCGCCTACCCATTTCCCCATGTTAATTCCGACTTTCGGGCGCACCGTAGGACCCCTTAATGACCTAGGGGTTCGGTTTTTTGTGGGGTTTTCTTCATTTCTAACGCATTCCTGGTGTTTTCTGGATTTTGTTTTTTCACAACCTGCCGGTCCTGGGTAGTACATTTATTATTAACTAGCTGGGGTTCAGTGGGTTAAAATTAAAGAAACGTCCCTCCAGACCTCCACTTAAAGTTAAATTTACATTATTTGGTAGAGCAATGTCCAGGCCAACGACCGACAACTCAAGGTCTCTCTTGCTTGGCTAGTAAACATTGACACCTGAATGGGGTGAAACATCTTATACATTAATCGCCATATTAAACAGGCATAACCTGAGGCTCCAAAAAAAACACCCATGGAATAGGTTGGGTGGAGAAATAGTTATTAACCGATGTTATGTTCACTTATCTCCATTATAACACTGTTTTGAATTTAAAATATATTTCTCTATTTCAAGATTAGCTAACAAAACCTTCCTGAAAATAATTCAACAAAGTGTGTTCCTGAGTGTTTTGCATGACTAAAGGCGGTGTCTCATGGGACTTTGTTCACGACAATTGTCGATGAGCAAGTTTTGCCTCTACTAGTATTTGGTATTTGAGCATTGGAATATACAACTAGACTGAATATGATTGTATGAGATGAAGTAGTATATAACTATACTTAAGAAGATGTCAGACACCAAATACCTGAACAAATTGCCAGACAAAGTGCTCGTGAGATACCAGTCTAAGGCTTAACACCTTACGAGCGGCCTATGCGGTTTATTTATATGTACCGCCCAGCGGGGTGATTTTAGCCAAAATAGGGCTGTTTACGTGATCATTTTCATGCCTAAATAAGACCCAGAACGTAAAACAAGTAACTATCCCTGAAACATATAAACTATAAACAGAGCTTTCGAATGACACCATAACGATCCTTTTATGATGGCTAGTTTTCTTGCAAAAACCGTGCAACGCGAGTGCAAAAAGCATGTAATTAGGCAATTTCCCCATATAATTCTGTATATAGCGAGTGAGAGAGGGAGGGAGGAGGTGGGATTCGTGTCAGTATGTTCGCCGCGGTGGTCGGGAGCAGTCATACGCTCGCTACTCTCCTGCCACCACTTGTCTCTCTCTCTCAGCAACATTACGTGCTGAAATTGCCACACGATATATGTCGAGCACCGCCACATAGTCCAGCTTTATTTAACTCGACTTATGTTGCGCGCCGCTAAAGAAGGGTTAATATTGCTCGGGTGATTCCAAGTTTATCCTCCTTCTTCCAGTGTCACTGTTTATCTACTTAATAATTATAGGTCCTTCTATTTTCTTCCTCTGCAATTTCTACTTCTTCACCCAATGCAACAAATAACACAGACCAGAACGAACATACAGAGAGAGAGAGAGAGAGAGAGAGAGAGAGAGAGAGAGAGAGTGAGAGTGAGTGAGAGAGAGCGAGAGTGTGAGTGTGAGAGGGATATAGAGTTACAAGGAGTTACACGGAAAAGTTAGTATCTCAGAGACATTGCGGTCCATTCTGAGGAGATACTCAAAGTGGAAGGAGAGAGGCTGTTTAGTGCACTATACTCGTTACAGAGAGCAAAATACTATCTACTCTCTTCTTGAACTGCTCCACTGAAGAACTGTTAACAACTTCAGAGGGAAGTTTGTTCCAGGTAGAACAGATCTTGTATATGAAAAGTTTCCACAAATACTTGTGCTGAACATTTTAAATTCTAATTTCCAGCGATGGTTGCATGTTGTATTCATATTGAGGCTAAATATTTTGATATAATCCACATCTATGTGTCTATGTGTCTCTAGCGGGAAGAGATCAAGAGCTCTCAACCGGTCCTTATAGCTCAGTCTTCTAAGCGATAAAATAAACTTTGTATCCCTAGCTTGTACTCTTTCCAGTCGCTCTATATCTTTCCTGAGTGCTGGAGACCAGAATTGAACAGCATACTCCAGGAGAAGCCGTTTCAGAGTGTTGTAAAGTGTGAGGACTATTTCCTTATTTCTATACTTAAATTGTCTCTTAATATAGGGCAATAATTTCTGAACTTTCTTCTCTACTTCAATGCACTACTTGAATTTTTTTTAGGTCACTGCTAATCAGAACACCCAAATAATGATTCCAAGTCAGTCACTTTCATAGGCATTCCCAATAGCGAATAGCCTGACTTGGGGTTTGCTTGGCCGATATGCATCACTTTGCACTTTTCCAAGTTTAGAGGCATCTGCCATGTTTCCGACCATTCACCTAGTCTATTGAGGTCCATCCTGAGCTGTTCAACACCTTTGGGGTCTTTCACATTCATTCCAAGTTTAATGTCGTCTGCAAATTTGGCGATCACACTCAACAGACCAATATCGATGTCATTGCCACATATGATAAGCAGAAGTGGGCCTAGGACAGATCCCTGTGGAACTCCAGAAGTGACTGAAGTCACTCAGAAGAAACGCCATTGATTATCACTCGTTGTTGTCTACCTGTTAGCCAACTTTCTATCCAATTTGTGACCTCTATATTGATACCTAGCACACTCACTTTTGACATTAGCCTACATTGAGGCTCTTGTCAAAATCTTGTTGAAAATCTAAGTAAAGGATGTCTATAGCTATACTTTTGTCATATTCACTTAGCATTTCATGGACAAATTCCAGCAAATTCGTAAGACATGATCGGTGTCGCCTGAATCCATGTTGGGAATCTGTAATTTAATTGTAGATTTCTAGGTAGTCAACAATCTTATCTACTAGTGTCCCTTCTAAGAGTTTTACTATGATAGAAATCAAGCTAATTGGCTGATCATTCTTGGAACACTCACGCTCCCCTTTCTTAAAGATTTGGGTCACATTGGCCAGTATCCAGTCTTCAGGGATTTCTCTATTTTCTAGTAATTTATTGAAGATGTCTGCTAAGAAATGTGTGATTTCATCTTCCATTTCACGTACAACTCGAGGAAGAAAGCTATCTGGGCCGGATGACTTGAACCTAATTAACCTATACATTCTTTTGGCTACATCCTCTGGGGTACATCTGATTCTGCTAAGAACCTCACCCTCATGCACTAATCTAGGACTTGGCATGCCACTGGTATTTTTTCTTGTGAATACTGAAGCAAAATACTTGTCTAGGGATTTACCTATATCAGTGTCAGAGGTTTGTAGTTGGCCTGTTGGATCCTTTAGAGGTCCAGCGCTACTTTTGAATGGCTTCCTGCTGTTCACAAATCTGAATAACACACATATAATATCCTTCAAGACGTCGAATGGGTTACTGTTAACAGTTGGAATTTCCCAGGTGTCGATATATATATATATATATATATATATATATATATATATATATATATATATATATATATATATCGACACCTGGGAAATAATCAAACAACTAGGAAAAGTCTATGGTAGTTAAATACATTATTTGAGATTATTTTTAGGTTTTTAACTGATAGACGTAAAACTAAGCTGAATCAAACTTGTCTAATTGGAACCAGAATATAATGCTAACATTATGAATGGGATATTTATTATCCCTCCCTAGCCAAAATGCTGAACTATCAGCAAACGTTAGCTTATACGTAGGTCTCACCAGTGTATCTGCGTATATAATAATTATGGTGGGATCCCAGGCACGTTATGGTTGCCAATGGTCGCATGTGACTTCGTTCGTAGTCTAGGTTGAATATGCAGTATACACTACCTAGGTTAAGACAAACTATATATTTTCAGCCTCACGGCTGCAAGTGAACCAACAATTTTTATCTTAATATTATAACTACCAAGTGCTATAGTGGGATTAAAAACGATAGGGAGCTTTAAGATAAAATTGGATAAGCATATGGACGAGAAGGGTTGGGTGTGAAGGGGGATCAGCAGGGTTGGGCCAATCAGCGCTCTGCAGACCCCCGTAATCCTGCGTTAATCTCTAACCGTTTTGGTAAGATGATCCTCAGGGTATTAGAGTGTTGAGCCTATAATTGGGCTTTGTAATTGGGATTGTGTGGGACAGGGATCTGCCTTGCTTAGGCCAATCGGCTTTCTGCAGACTCCCATTTTCTTATGTTCTTATGTTCTTATAACACATATTTTCTCTCTCTCTTTAACACATACACACATACACTAATGACTCGGTATTCAACCCCAGCCACTGATTGGTCACGCTCGGGCGGCCCAGGCTTAGTTAATTGGTAGTTAGCATAATTGTGGTAGGTGTACTAATTGTGGTAGGTGTAGCAATTGTGGTAGGTGTAGTAATTGTGGTAGATGTAGTAATTGTGGTAGGTGTAGTAATTGTGGTAGGTGTACTAATTGTGGTAGGTGTAGTAATTGTGGTAGGTGTAGTAATTGTGGTAGATGTAGTAATTGTGGTAGGTGTAGTAATTGTGGTAGGTGTAGTAATTGTGGTAGGTGTAGTAATTGTGGTAGATGTAGTAATTGTGGTAGGTGTAGTAATTGTGGTAGGTGTAGTAAATGCGGTAGGTGTAGTAATTGTAGTAGGTGTAGTAATTGTGGTAGGTGTAGTAATTGTGGTAGGTGTAGTAATTGTGGTAGTTGTAGTAATTGTGGGAGGTGTAGTAATTGTGGTAGGTGTAGTAATTGTGGTAGGTGTAGCAATTGTGGTAGATGTAGTAATTGTGGTAGGTGTAGTAATTGTGGTAGGTGTACTAATTGTGGTAGGTGTAGTAATTGTGGTAGGTGTAGTAATTGTGGTAGATGTAGTAATTGTGGTAGGTGTAGTAATTGTGGTAGGTGTAGTAATTGTGGTAGGTGTAGTAATTGTGGTAGATGTAGTAATTGTGGTAGGTGTAGTAATTGTGGTAGGTGTAGTAAATGCGGTAGGTGTAGTAATTGTAGTAGGTGTAGTAATTGTGGTAGGTGTAGTAATTGTGGTAGGTGTAGTAATTGTGGTAGTTGTAGTAATTGTGGGAGGTGTAGTAATTGTGGTAAGTGTAGTAATTGTGGTAGGTGTAGTAATTGTGGTAGGTGTAGTAATTGTGGTAGGTGAAGTAAGTGTGGTAGGTGTAGTAATTGTGGTAGGTGTAGTAATTGTGGTAGGTGTAGTAATTGTGGTAGGTGTAGTAATTTTGGTAGGTGAAGTAAGTTACTCAGTTACTCAGTTATTTGTTAGTCAAGGGGAATCCACGCAATGCGAGCTAAGCTCATTATTATCGCGCCTCCTTAACTGGGAATGTATTGCGTGAAATGCATGTTAAGTGTTTTTATGTACTGTTGGAATGGCTGTGGATATGTGTGTAGTCTGTATTTAGCCAATTGGCGACATCGGAAACGATGTCGTAATAGGTGTAATGATGGGTGTAACGATAGGTGTAATGATTGTGGTAGGTGAAGTAATTGTGGTCGGTGTAGTAATTGTGGTAGGTGAAGTAAGTGTGGTAGATGTAGTAATTGTGGTAGGTGTAGTAATTGTGGTAGGTGAAGTAAGTGTGGTAGATGTAGTAATTGTGGTAGGTGAAGTAAGTGTGGTAGGTGTAGTAATTGTGGTAGGTGTTGTAATTGTGGTAGGTGTTGTAATTGTGGTAGGTGTAGTAATTGTGGTAGGTGTAGTAATTGTGGTAGGTGAAGTAAGTGTGGTAGGTGTAGTAATTGTGGTAGGTGTTGTAATTGTGGTAGGTGAAGTAAGTGTGGTAGATGTAGTAATTTTTGTAGCAGAGGTATATCTAATATTCATAAGAGTGGTATTAACCCCTTGCAGATTATTCCACCTGTTGACAGTTTATTCTGGATAGGGTGAGGGCTTGTCCTATCCAGAGTGAGGTTTGGCATCCTCTACCCAAGCTTAGCTGTTTCTGTCTGTCTCTTTTACTGTCCTACTTTTCGTTTTGGGGGTAGGAATCCTCCTTCCCTTGGAAAATTCTCCTACTCTACGAAACAGAGTAAGGGGCGAGGGAACGCGAAAGTGATCCCGGGCCCCATATCATTGGAATTTTAAATGTTGTTTCTGTTCGGGTTCTGTCTCGAGTCGGCCATCCCCAGTAATAAAGTATGTGCTTGATTTTATGCATACATCCATACACATACTGTAGATTCTGGTTATAATTCAAGGTTTTTACACAGGAAGGATCTGTGAGAATTAAATGGGGTAAATATTATCTCAATTAACCCTCTGATGTCCTTATGCTCTTCGTAATCTGAATAACATTGTCTAATAATGGCCAGAAAACAGACAATAGTGTAGTTGTATCTTGAAAGGGTTAACAGTATTAATTGGAAATGGCTTATGCAGTAGTTTTTGTGTTTTTACCCGTGATAGCGATATGTTTTTGAGCCGATTTGTATTTTATGTAACTTATAATGATGTATATATAATTATGTATAATATTATACTCAGGGGCATACACCATAACTGGGGCTGGCCGATTGGAGACAGAACCCGATCAGAAACAACAAAATTAAATAAAACATACAACATTCACAAACATCTAGGTCGCCCAGGATCAGATCCAGTGACCAAAAACCATGATGGAGTCACCAGCAAGATTCCCAGATCACAGATCTTGGATTTGTTCTAGTCACAGCATACAGACACGGAGCGAAACCACACCACAATGCCCGCCAACAATACTTCCAATCATGGCCCTTCACAATATGCACCAGCTATCCAGACCAGGCGCCTGACAGATTATGATCTAAGTTCAACTTGCGGTCGACCACACTCCCTAATGCCACGTTATTTCTCATCTATTCACAAGCATTCTCCACTCATGCCTATTCACAAGCATTCTCCACTCATGCCTATTCACAAGCATTCTCCACTCATTCCTATTCACAAGCATTCTCCACTCATTCCTATTCACAAGCATTCTCCACTCATTCCTATTCATCACCACTTCTCTTGCCTGTTCTTAAGTAATTTTGTTATCTTCCAGCGGATTTTTCACCCCATCTCTCCATCGTCTCTGAGGATTTTCTCTCCCTTTATTTCCCCTTGTTTCTGACTCAAATATTATCTTTGTAAATCTTTCATCTCCTATTTGTTGAACATATCAGTACCTGCATAACACCTTTCTTTCCACTCTGGCCGATAAGGGTTCCTTCATTCCTTAATTTGTCTCTTATGTTCCACTCTACATAACTCCTCAAGCAGCTCATCTCCATCACATCAAACCATCTATTATCCTGTCCATTCAGACCCAATGTCTCCGCCCCATACATCACTATTGGTACAAATATTCCTTGATACATTGCACTTTTAGCTTTCCTTCCGTGACTTCTCACCTTCCACAATCATACTTCCCATTGTTCTGAAAGCTTTCCTTTCCTCACACACTCTCTGTTTTGCCTCCTTCCAACACCTGTGTCCCTGCCTATCAATCTTCCTAGATACTGAAAACACTCCACTTGTTCCACCATTTCCCCATCCAGTCGTACATTTAGATTTACCCTACGAGCATCTCTATTAAACATCATCACTTTACACATGACATTCACTCTCAGCTTCCTCCTCCCACATACCACACCAAACTATTATACTACTCGCTGCAGCTTCTCCTCGGAATCCGCCACCAGTACTGGGCCATCAGCAACCAGGAACTGATTCAACTCCCAATTACCACTATTATTTTCTACTTATAATGATAGTGTGTCTGTGAAAGGGGTGGGAGTGGAAAAATAAGGTGAGAGAGACAGAGAGAAGATAAACAACGTGAGAATGAGTATAAGAAGGGGGGGGGGGGTTCTAAAAGGAAAAGTTGTGGGAGTGGTAAATTAGTGAATGAATATGTTTATTTTTTCCGAGAGAGAGAGAGAGAGAGAGAGAGAGAGAGAGAGAGAGAGAGAGAGAGAGAGAGAGAGAGAGAGAGAGAGAGTGAGTGGGGGGGGGGGGGGCTGATTACGTGCATGTGTGTGTGTGTGGGTGGTGGTGGTGGGGGGGGGGGGTCATTTAACATAATTTGCCTTACCAATAGATGGGAGGTAGAGGGTGGATTGGTGGGCGTAAATTCTCACGAGTCATTTCGGTGGGAATTTATTGGGCTAATCTATTTTGTATTAACTTCACCACAACACCAAACACCTCCAATTAAATTAATGAAAACACATGTGCGATCCACCAGGATTCTAACCCGGGTTATCACACACAGATTGTTGACACCTTAACCATTACACCACCAAGACGGTTAAAGGTGTATGCACATGCCTACGACTTATTATCCATTCTCGAATACTGGATATTAATCTAATCATGTTCATACTCCCACCGCCCCATGGTAGCCTAATGTTTAAGTGAGAGGAAAGAATTATTCATGGGCACAGATCATATAGAACGGCCTCGCTACGAAATATCCCTGAACCTACTGATAACTATTTTTATTAACTTCACCACAACACCAAACACCTCCAATTAAATTACTAAATTAGACGCATCGAGTATTAACCTGAATAAAAGCAAATATATATCTCGCTGAACTAAAATTTACTGTAGGTATCTTAGGTCATCGATCACTTGCTAAATAAAACACGTCAACTGTATTGATATCTAGACTTCCATTATGTCTAACTCTTTTGCGATCGACAATCTTGTGTTGTCAATTAGAACTACTAATAACACTTGCAAAAATCCTTCAGAATTGAAAACAAAAATGCAGTACAAAAGTCAAGGTTGGCAGGTTGTCATATTGTGGAAATTATTTGCTTTTACGGCACAATCAGAACCCGACTCTCACTAGTCCCTTACCTTCGAATGTGTATTATTTGCTTATTACGGCACAATCAGAGACCGACTCTCACTAGTCCCTTACCTTCGAATGTGTATTATTTGCTTATTACGGCACAATCAGAACCCGACTCTCACTAGTCCCTTACCTTCGAATGTGTATTATTTGCTTATTACGGCACAATCAGAACCCGACTCTCACTAGTCCCTTACCTTCGAATGTGTATTATTTGCTTATTACGGCACAATCAGAACCCGACTCTCACTAGTCCCTTACCTTCGAATGTGTATTATTTGCTTATTACGGCACAATCAGAACCCGACTCTCACTAGTCCCTTACCTTCGAATGTGTATTATTTCCCCGTGTCTGCGTCTAATCAAGATTATAATATGTTCAGTAAGTATCAGGGCTCAACTATAGAAGACCACCAACACTATACTGAATATTTTGTAATTTTACAAAATTAACATAGATCTTACTTTGGAGAACGTCTACGAGTTTCGGTTCGACTGCAAACCTCAGAGTTGTGACGAGTTTAGTCACAGGATCGAGAAGCCTGTAATTACTGTAACAAGATAATAATACTAATAATACTAATTAAGGTGAACACGAATACATCCCTCAACTCACCATAAACAACACACCCCTAACACATACACACACACCCAAAATCCTAGGAGTAACATATGATACTCATATGACATTCAAACAGCACACCACAAACATTAAAAAGAAACTGACACCCAGACTTAACGCCCTCAGGTCACTTGCTCACACAAAATTTGGACACAACAAAGAAACTACCACCACAGTATATAAACAATACATAAGATCAGTGATGGAATACGCAAGCCCAGCCTGGGCTTCTAACCTAGCTGAAACACATCATAAGACCTTACAGACTATTCAAAACAAAGCCCTGAAGATCATTACAGGCTGCACAGCTACTGCACCCACAGATCATCTACATCAAGAAACCAAAATCCTCAAAGTCAAAGACCATCTGGACATGAGAGGCACTCAATTCCTGGCAGCAGCCTCCACGAACCAAGACCACCCACTAAACTACATGGCAACACACCCACAGACACCAAGAAATATCAAAACAACACCCAGCACACGGTATCACACACAATTATTGTCCTCTCTCTCCCCCTGCCCACCCCGAACCAACTTCCAGAAGCACATCCATACTCATATCTCTCGCCAATCCATCCACTCACTCACAGACAACACGCAGCTGCATGCACGACCTCCCGAAATCCATCCTTCCGAATCCTCCCTCCTTCGCGAGGACAGAGTCCACCTGGCCAGGCTGAGATGCAGACACCATCCAGCTCTCCTGAGCTATCAGAAGAGACTGGATGACTCCGTTGTCGACGCCTGCCCGGGATGTAACACAGCACCCCATACCATTAAACACATCATAGAAGACTGCATTTCACACAACCACTTACGCCAACAACACAATCTACACTCAATGGGAGCTCTGTGGGAAAGCCCGATCGTGGCCATGGCCTTCCTCAGGGACTCGGGGCTGTTCGGCCAGGCAGCTTAGGGAACAACAACAACAACAACAACTAATTAAATATATATTATCTTACGTTAATAATAATTTTATTTCCATTAACGAGATATACTTATTCAATGTAATTATTATTCTTTTAAAATACGCGGTGTTTAATTACCTTTAGTTTTTTCAGTGTTACTGAATAAGATGGTCACGAATTATTTTGCAATATTTGAAGACAGATATGGAATCTATATGCTCTAAATATCATATGAACATGTGTTTTAACCCTCGACAAAACCTAATACAAGTATATGGTACTCAAATGTTTTCTTTCGTAACGTGGTTGTCAATCATTTCCTATAGACGGCACCGATTCGTATACTCGCCATTTTCAACTGTTGTTGTTGTTGTTGTTTGTTGTTTTTGGCGCACTCTCCTATCCAGGAGTTCGTTCTTTGAACGATGGCTGTTTCCTTATTGGTATTAATATTTGTTAACCATTTTCATTTTACTTATATATTTCTTCTCATATTAATGATAGTCTCCCTCCTTTTTAAAACTGTTCTTATAGTCTCTGCTACCCTTTTCCAGTCATTGTGTTCAAATATTTCCTTCAAATTGCCCCTGCCTCTCAGATCTTTGTATAGGTCTTCGTGGGACATAAACTAGGTGTTAGTTGAGGGTTTGTCTTGGACAATATTTACGAGCCGCACCACAGCTAGCAGCGCAATCTTAATTGGTGATGGCAAATTTTTCGCATATGTTTAAAATTCTGGAAATTGATGAGTAATAAATACGATGATTTCTTATCTTAACTTATTTTGAAATTAGTCCCTTGATCACTTTGCACCTCCTTAATGATTATTTGGGCTGAAGTATTTCGTAACGGTATAGCCTCTAGGTATCGAGTTGCCATGTCCATTATAGTTAAAAAATATATATATGTCCCTGGGATGTCTTTGGCAATGGACCAACGATATCCACTACCACCCAAGTGAAAGGGTTCTCGAACACTGGCAAGGGCATCAGAGGATGCACAGGCATCTTTTGATTAGGTTTTCCTGTCATCTGGCAGGTGTGACACACTCTACAGAACTCCGCTACATCTGCTCCCATTCCTGGCCAGTGAAAGTAGGCTCTAATGCGATCTAGTTTTTCCTCACACCTAAGTGCCCTGCTAAGGGTATACTATGGGTGTGAGAAATAAATTGACTACACCGGTATCTGGGGAATGTTGGCAACAACCTTCCGATAGGGTAACCTCACTAGAGTGAACAATTTCCTACCAGAACCCGGTGATTGTATATATTGTAGATATTAATTAATGTTAGGTAATTTAGTACTGTATAAGATTACCTTGATCAAGTTAATATAGTTATAAAACCTTGTAGAAATAAGTTTAGAAGAACTTAAAGAGGATCAGTTTAAATATTCCCGCGACCGCATACGCGATCCACCGTTTGCTTTAGGGTCGTTAATATCTTGATATTATGTTCACTAAATCGTTGTGAAACGATGTTCACCTTTATAATTATATAATTTAAATGCTGATAATTATTTATATGATTTCGTGAAGAGGGAATGAACCCTTGGTAACGAATTAATATATAGTTTATTTAAGAGTCGGAAATTGAAGTTCCGATCAGACACTAGTAAACATCTGAACGGTAGAGACGTGTCCCGTGATCTCCTCCACCACACTTCCCACGCCCGGCTCGGAGTCCTGACCTATAACCCTTATCTACCGAAGCCGGAATCCTCTGAACTAATCCAGGACCCTAGTTATAGCTAAGTCATTGATATATATGGCCATTTATACAATGTTTAGTTAGGGCATCCTGAGAGATAGGCTACCATAGTTCATACCATAAGGTAGGCGATCTCAGACTTTATTTTTATTTATGTTGATTAATTTTAGATTTCGATTGGTGTGGTAAGAGATAACCTTTGGCCATATTATCCCCCACATTTTGGTGCCCCGAGTGAGGATTCCGATCGGTGTGTAGACTATGGGTTGAGTTAGGGCCAGTTTTCAACAGTTAGGGTCCCTGCTAAGCTGCAGCGGCAGGCTAATGTTTAAGGTCGTTTTTGTGGGACATAGATTGATCCCCCGCCGTTATGAGGTCCCTAACTGTGAGGCGATGGCCTTGGGTGAGTGGCATTTCAATTAATAATAAGATAAAATCGCATGGCGTTTAAATCCTGTGGTAGAGGACTGGTAGGAGGGTCTGCAACGTTGCGTTCTCTGGCGTTTGTGAAACTCTGAGCTTGAGCTTCGTTGCAGTCCCTAAATTTCCCCCATATTTTTCTTATTTAGACCATTTTATGTCTCCGTCCTTAATGTCACCCGCGTCTGACAGACTAGGTCGACCAGCTAAATGCTCGGGACGGAGCATATACCAAATTTAATAAATAATAAATGTGTTCCCCCCCCCCCCCTTTTAGAAAAATGCTACTACCACAGGTACCCACTAACATCTGGGATAAGAAAACTATGATTAACTAAATATTTACAGCTTTAGCTTCATTCTTGTACCTAAATTCTCCCTATTATTTGATAATTTAGGCCATTTTTATGTTTCTGTCCTTTAATGTCACCTGCATCTGAAAGACCAAGTAGACTAGCTAAATGCTCGGGACGGAGCATATATGACATTTAATTCAATAATAAATATATTCCCTCCCCCTACTAGCTTGCGTTCCCACGTATTAGGTAAATTATATTGTGGACTTAATGTTTTCAACTAATTATTCATCTGAATTTGTAGCAAATAATGATACGCATATAATGCTAAAGATTAACAGCTAAATTGAGTATGTGTTAGGCTATATCTAAATATAATTTTGATTGTTGAAAATTAGTCTTCAGTATAAACATTCTGACATACGGAGCCCTGTATGTTAATTTAAGAGTTAGAATTAGAGTTGAAGGAGCCACCCTACCCAAACGGCAGACTAGCGAGTGGGGAAACCAGCAAACTAGCCTTCACACCTGCGTGCGTCATAGGGGACCCTGCAAACTACTTGATGACCGACGCTATGACGTATGTTCGACGCCAGGAGCTGTGATTGGACCAGGCACCTGCTATGCAACTCGAGGAGCTGTGAGTGGACCAGGCACCTGTTATGCGACTCGAGGAGCTATGATTGGAGCCGGCACCACCCCCCGCCTCCTGATTCGTTCCTACACCATCATTGTTTAGTATATAAGACCCGAGTTGTGGGCATTCAAATCAGTCTCATTTGGAGTTGGGGAAGGTGAACTTGCAGCTGGAGGAAGACGGGGTGAAGTATTATAATGGGATTGTGGCTGTCAGTCAGATTATATGTGTGTGTGTTAAGTGTGTTCGGTGTAAACACTTACGTTATGTTGGTTAGTGAGATATGTGATTGGGAATTAACGTTGATGCTACTATTATTGTGTACTTAACTATTTGATTGCGAATTAACGTTAATGCTACTATTATGTGCTTAACTATTTGATTGGGAATTAACGTTAACGCTACTATGTACTTAACTATTTTAGTTGACTAACTTGTGGACTAAAGCAACTCTTTAAGTAATTGGGTTATGATGAAAGTAATACTATTGTTTTATATTAATACTTACGAGTTCTTTGATTTTCTTTGAATTAAGCTTACATTGCTTAACGGTGCTTAGTACGGTGATGCTATTGTCTCGTATTAGTAATATCGCCTTAGACTAACATGGCTGTGTTAATATTACTTCTAGTGATTTCCTAAGCTGAAGAAAATTCTTTTGCTTCAAAATATTATATTTTGCTTTTCATATTATTTGAGTGAGACCTGAATCGAATCTATGAAGCGATCCTGTAACTTTATTTACTCATAATCAAACCTCAATGTTACGTGGTTAAGAAATACATTTAACTAATTATTAAATATATATCTAACTTTTTATGTGATTTTGATATTAATCCTGATGATAATAATAATATAATACTATTAACGTCAGACAAGAACCAAGAATAATTATATTAAATATAAATACAAGGACATATAAGAAAACTATCTATTCATTTCAAAAAGGGTAAGAGACAGAAATATTCTTACTTTAATATTTATCTTTCAAGACTTTTTATAGAATTAATAGTCCTTCTTTAGATATAACTTCTTCGGTTCATAACCATAGCCTACTAAGCTTCGGTTAAATAATATTTCTTTATAAATACTACATGACTTTAATTAGTTTCAGTATTTTTCATAATTAAAGAGTATCAGTCAATAAAGGATACTAAGTCCTAAGATCCAAAAGGAAAGGAAGCAACAACAGAAAATAATTTTATTAGATTTTACTTTTGTTTTGCCTTCAGCTGACTGATACCTTAATATATGTCTCTGTGCTATCTAGATTCATCAAGTTAACTACTTGAGGATCAAGATACGTAACAACATTAATAATAGTCCAGAAAATAATTACCCATTTTCCAAAATGACTGATACACTCTTGAGAAAATCTATGGTGGGGAAATTAGGCTGGGTAACTAGAGCATTAAATAATTGCCAGGAGGTAAAAAGACGTGACCCCTGTCCAAGGGAGCTGTTAAAATCTCAAATCCAAGATCTTAAAACCCGGTGGGCTAATTATGAAGAGTCTTGCAATAAATTGGAGGACTTTTGCATCAAACTAGAACAATCTGAAAGGTTTGAGGAATTACAGCAAGCCTATGCAAATGCCCGTGAAAATTGTTTGGATCAACTAGCTGGGTTTCGAATCCTTGGCGACAGAGGCAGTTACCGAAACAGGGAGTAATGGTACCAGTAATGGTACTGCGGCTCCGGGACAACAAAGCTTTAAGTTGCCACCTATAACCTTTCCTGAATTTGATGGGCAATCTGATTGGAATACCTTTTGGGACAAATTTAAAGGTTTAGTTCATGACAGGTTAGATATTTCTGCAGCAAATAAATTTTCATACTTGTTGGGTCAACTTAAGGGTTTTGCATTGGATTTTATCAAGGAACTTCCCATAACAGATGCCAATTATACAGCAGCTCTAGACGTACTCAAGGAGAATTTTGAAGATACGGAGTTGACTCTACAGCGCCTAGTTTACAAATTGCTGGAGTTATCAGGACCAAAGCATACGTACCAGGATCTTCAGTCATTCCGGATCAGCTTGAATTGTGTTTTGAAATCACTTAGTACCCAGAAAGATCTTGATTCAGCTTCTTGGCTCTTGAACCATATTGTACAACAAAAGCTCTCTCAGAAAACCTGTGATGAATTGTACCACAGGTATAAGAAGAACTACTTCACGTATCAAGAGATAGAAGAGGGTTTAAGAGAGCTGTGCAAACACATGCAGGTTTCCAAGAAGGATAGCGGTATCAAGGAAGGAGATAACAAGGTTAAATACACAAAAGTGTCTACAACAGGGACTAAGGAAAAAGCAAAACCATTCAAGAAGGAAGAGGTTGGTACCTATGTGACATCCATCCAGCAGAATAATCAAACTAATACAGTATCTAAAACAAAAGGTCGCTTATTCTCTCCAAGAGCGATTATGGCTGCCAGGTATATGCCTCCGCTGCGCGTACGAACCTTAAGCGCCTAGACTCCCTTCACCATCACGGTCTGCGCTTGTCGCTAGGGGCTTTTCGCTCTACTCCGGTTATTAGCCTTTATGCTGAGTCAGGTGTCCCACCGCTATCATCCAGGCGGGATAAACTGACCCTTCGATGTCATCTTCGCCTTCTGCAACACAGTTCGGCTGGTTTTCCTCCCACGGCTTGCGGCTTAGCCCCATCAGTGTCTGCTACTTCGTTCCCCGGTCGGGTCTCTGCTTTACTGGCCTCCTTCTCTTTTCCCATTCCATCGGTGCTACCCCTCCGACAGTCGGAGTTCCCCCCATGGCTACTCCCTCGCCCTACCGTTTGTACAGCTGCCCTCCCCCCCTCTAAGGCCTCTTCAACCCCACAGTTGCTTTATGCTCAGTTTACGGAACATCTGCTACGCCACTCTTCAGCCGTTCCAGTGTACACTGATGGTTCCAAGACCTCCGCCGGTACAGGGTTTGCGGTTGTGTTCCCGGACCGGACCTTCCAACGTCACATCCAATCATGTGCTAGTGTCTTTACGGCCGAGTTATTTGCTATTTTATTTGCCCTACGTATTATTTTTTGTTCACACCTGCATACCTTTGTAATTTTTAGTGACTCCCTTAGTGCTCTTCAGAGTATTCAGTCTCTTCCCGCTGTTAACCCCTTAGTGCTGGAGATTCAAGAATGGTTGTTCCGCATCGCTACTAAATTGAAGTCCCTGTCTTTCTGTTGGGTCCCAAGTCATGTTGGAGTGCCTGGCAATGAGCGGGTTGATTTTTTCGCCCGCTCTGCTATTACCTCTCACCGACTCGTGCCACGACGTATTCCTGCATCTGATTACTTCCCGCGTGTTACTCAATTACTACGTCAGCGCTGGCAGGACGAATGGACCTCCATGAGGGTGTCTGATGTCAAACTGCGTTCTGTCAAACCTTCCGTCCTCCCTTGGAAGTCTTCCTCTCATCGCAATCGTCGATGGGAGACCGCTCTAGCCCGTCTTCGGCTCGGCCACACCAGGCTCACGCATGGTCATTTGATGTCCTGTGATGTCCCCACGCTCTGTCCTTGCTGCCATATTCCAGTGTCTGTCCTGCATCTCCTGATCGACTGTCCGCGTTTCTCCAATGCCCGACGGCAGGCATTCCCCTTCATATCCTCCCTTAATCGCCCCCTTGTCTTAGCCGATATGCTCGGAGAGTCCCCCACTTTCTCCCTCCCACATCTTATGCGGTTTCTCCTCCATACCCGTCTCCTTCAGCTTCTTTAATTAGTGTTTCCTAGTCTTCTTCTCCTCTACTCCGTAGTACGCCCTGCCCCACAACACCTCCGATGTTTTTTTTTTTTTCCACAAAGTTTCTTTTGGTGCCACATAGTCTTTTTAGGCTTGGTGCGAATCCCTATTTTAATAATAATAATAAAACAAAAGGTGTTTGGGAGAGAAAAAATTCCAGTCTCAATTCTCCAGTGACCCAAGAAGTAACCAGAAATATTAACCCCACACCAGGGATAAACCAAGAAAACCGGAAGGTGTGTATGTTATGTTCAGAACAACATTCCACAGTGTATTGTAGGACTTATCCCAATCTTAAGGCTAGACTTCCACGACTCATCGAACTAGGTAAGAGTCTCGTTTGCCTTAGCACCAGACATTCTACTGAGGAATGTGCCACTAAATTAAAATTATGTTTTCGGTGCAAGACTGGTGTACATCATACCGCGTTGTGTCCCAAGATCAGTGAAGTACAACCCCAACCGACAAGTGTAAATATGACCCTGACCACTGGGAACCCAATGCATACACCGGCAGCTACTCCTACAGCCGAGATTAAACTGATCAGAGGAAAAGAGGTTATGCCGGTCAAAGCACTCTTTGATACTGGAGCGCAAAAGACCTTCATTGCCGGAAATGTTGTCAGAGCCATGAATTTGCCAACAGTAGGAAGAGTGAACATGGCAATAACTGGATTTTTGTCAAATAAGGAAACACAAACATTTGACGTGGTTAAACCCCTGATTAAATTGGGCAAATATAAATGTAAAGTGACTGCGGTGGTTAAGGAAGACATGAACACTTCTGTGGTAAATAAGGGTTTAAAGGAAGCATCTAACTTCTTAACAAAGAAGGGTGTTCAACTAGCAGACCGAACTATAGAGTCTGACGTAGTAGGTCCAATTCAACTGATCATCGGCTCCGACTATTGTGGTCGCTTCTTGCGAAAAATGACTCGGAAACACGGTATCCAGTTAATTTCTTCATCAGGTGGATATATAATCATGGGATCTCTACCCACATGTGGCCCAAGTGAATCAGACAACCGGATGGATCCAGTCTTTGTGACTCCGGCACAATCTCTGGTGGTGGCTAGAATGGGTGCAGAATTAATACCATCACAACTAGGAGACATTCTAGAAGAGCAACAAGAACCTGTTCACAAACTTTGGGAACTGGACACTGTGGGTATAGAAGCAGATCTTCCCACCCCTGAAGACGTCTTAACATATAACCACTACCTAGACACAGTTGAGTATAAGGATGGCCAGTACTGGGTAGGAATTCCATGGATGATAAATGCCCCTGAATTACCAACTAACTACCAGAGTTCAAGATGTCAATTAAATAAAATGGTGGAGAGATTGCGTCAACATCCTGAACGACTGGACATTTATCATAAAATAATTCAAGAGCAGTTGGAAAATGACTTTATTGAGGAGGTCCCAGGCGAAATAAACCACAAAGAGGGTCATTACCTTCCTCATCATGCTGTAAGTAAGGACTCCAGTACTACCACCATCAGAGTGGTATTTAACTGCAGTTCTCGAGCAGCGAAGAATGAAGCAAGTCTAAACGATTGTCTCTATGTAGGACCAAATCTGACTGAAATACTGGGTGATGTACTATTAAAATTCAGGACTAAGAGATTTGGGTTTGTGGCAGATATCTCCAAAGCCTTTTTGAGAATAGGTTTAAAGGAGCAGGACCGCAAATTCACAAAGTTCCTTTGGCCTGAAGATCCTTTTCAGCCTGGTGGGCGGATAAAAGAATACCGCTTTCAGTCAGTGTTGTTTGGTTCCTGCTCTAGTCCTTTCTTGTTGTGCAGCACTTTGAGATATCATTTCCAGAAGACAGAGAAACCGGAAATGGGTCAACTGTTTTACATGGATAATCTTCAGGGCATTGCCGACAGTGGAGAAGAGGTGTTTGAAATCTACAATTTGGCAAGGCAAGAATGTAATAAAGCCAATATGCCACTACAAAGTTGGAATTCAAACTCTCATATTCTTTTGGACCAGATAAGAAGAGACTATCCTGACTATCAAATACCAGAATATCAACTAGTACTCGGATTACTGTGGAAAACAACTACTGATGAGATGTCTCTAAAGCCCCTCAAGTTTCCCGATGTAAAACTCACAAAACGTACACTCTTAAGTCAGGTCTCTATGATGTTCGACCCATTGGGCTTATTTAGTCCCATATCAATTAAAGGGAAGATTTTAGTTCAGGAGGCCTGGAGAGAAGCACTGAGTTGGGATACTCCATTACCTGAAAAATATACAGAAGAGTGGAACAAATTGCAGGTGGAATATGAGAAGGTATCCTCAGTCAAGTTTCCTAGAAGATGTGATCCTACCTCTGATAATGAGTGTGCTCAATTGCACATATTTTGTGATGCCTCATCTAAGGCGTATGGTGCAGTAGCTTATTGTGTTACTGAAGTCCGATCTACTATGATTATGTCCAAATCCCGAGTAGCGCCATTAAAACAACGTACCCTTCCACAGTTGGAGCTGACCGCTGTTGAATTGGGAACTAGGTTAGCTACTTATTTGAATGGTATGTTTCCCTTTTTAGGTGAGACATATATATGGACAGATAGTGAGATATGTTTGCACTGGATAGCTAAGGATGATAGTCACATAGTTTATGTGTGTAACAGAGTACACAAAATAAAGGAACTGCAAATGAACTATACATTCATGCATGTTAAGTCCAAGGATAATCCGGCTGACTTGGTGAGCCGAGGTGTTGGTGTCAAGAAACTGATTAACGAAACTCTGTGGTTTCAGGGTCCGGTTTGGCTACGTCAGAGTGATTGGCCAGAACAAAAATCATACCAGAAGGTTAATGATGATAAAGTTCATATGGACCCAATAATTATCCCAGAGCCTTCAGTGATTGACATCACCAAGTTCTCCAATTTGGACAAACTATTAACTGTAACTAAATTTGTGTTTAAGTTCCTGAGCAAGAAGGTAAAGATGGATGAATTCGACCCACTTACCTACTGGATCAGAAGGATACAAGCTGAAAAGTATGATGAGGAATTAACACAGCTACGTAAACCCAATCCCAAGCCAACCAAAAGAATGAAGGACCTTGGGCTGTATCTAGACAATCAAGAATTAATATGTTGTCGAGGTCGTATTGGTAAAGCTGATCTACCCCTCAAAACTCGGCATCCGATCCTATTGCCCAAGGATTGCGACCTCACCAAATTGATGGTTTTAAAAGCGCATGAAACCACTAAACACGGTGGGGTAGCAGACACTCTAGCCTATATGCGACAAACATATTGGATACCCCAGGGACGACAAGCTGTTAAACGCTGTATCAAGAATTGCATTATTTGCAAGAGGTATACAGCTATCGCTATTCCTTACCCTGGACCACCAGCTCTTCCGCCAGACCGCATTCACCAAAGGACACCGTTTGAGGTAACAGGTATAGATTATACTGGTGCCATCACTCTCACAGGAGATGATGGTCCACCCAAGAAGGTTTACATATGTCTATTCACCTGTACCAGCACTCGGGCTATCCATTTGGAAATAGCGGAGGACATGAGCTCGGAAACCTTTATTAATTTATTTAGAAGATTTGCCGCTCGGCGAAGTTGTCCCAGACGTTTGATTAGTGACAATGGGACAAATTTTGTGGGCGCATCACCGTTGGTTTCTGAACTATTAAAGAGCAACGCAGTACAGCAAATGCTAGATTCTAGAAATTGTTATTGGTCATTCACAACTCCCAGAGCCCCTTGGCAAAATGGATTTACAGAGAGAATGATAGGTATTGTAAAATCGTGCCTGAAAAGGGTTCTTCACAAGTCCAAGGTCACCTTGGATGAGTTAAGAACTGTTGTCACCGAAATAGAAACCAGAGTAAATAATCGACCACTAACGTATCAAGATGACTCCAATCTGGAAATTGAGGCCTTAACACCGGCTCATTTATTATATTGTAGACGATTGGACCCAGTCCCCCGTTTGGACGTGACCGAGGAATTAGTGGATCCCTCCGTTAATGAAGCAGATGCACACTTGCGACGAAGCTACCATAAACTCTGCAAAATACTGGACGCCTGGAACAAACATTGGGCATCTGAGTATATCTTGAGCTTACGGGAGAGGTATTATGGTGCGAATTCCGCTAGTAACCGTCACAAACCGATAGTGGGAGACATAGTCTTGTTGAAAATGGACCAACCTCACTCTAAATGGCCCTTAGCAAGGATCCAAGAAGTCTATCCTGATTCCGAAGGAGTTATCAGAACCGTTAAGGTTGTATCTCGAGGACAAACCACTCTCCGAACTGTAGATCGTCTCATACCTATGGAACTCGCCATCTCACCGGAAGAAGAACAGCAACCCATAGTAATAGGGAACCCAAGACCACCACGAGCAGCTGCTGCGGGGTCTAGAAGAAATTGGCGTGATTTGTTAGCCGCAGGTGATATAACATGATGAGACACATCATACTTCGCCGGGCCCCAATCTGTGATAAATAAATTGACTACACCGGTATCTGGGGAATGTTGGCAACATCCTTCCGATAGGGTAACCTCACTAGAGTGAACAATTTCCTACCAGAACCCGGTGACTGTATATATTGTAGATATTAATTAATGTTAGGTAATTTAGTACTGTATAAGATTTCCTTGATCAAGTTAATTTAGTTATAAAACCTTGTAGAAATAAGTTTAGAAGAACTGTAAAGAGGATCAGTTTAAATATTCCCGCGACCGCATACGCGATCCACCGTTTGCTTTAGGGTCGTTAATATCTTGATATTATGTTCACTAAATCGTTGTGAAACGATGTTCACCTTTATAATTATATAATTTAAATGCTGATAATTATTTATATGATTTCGTGAAGAGGGAATGAACCCTTGGTAACGAATTAATATATAGTTTATTTAAGAGTCGGAAATTGAAGTTCCGATCAGACGCTAGTAAACATCTGAACGGTAGAGACGTGTCCCGTGATCTCCTCCACCACAATTTCCACGCCCGGCCCGGAGTCCTGACCTACAACCCTCATCTACCGAAGCCGGAATCCTCTGAACTAAACCAGGACCCTAGTTATAGCTAAGTCATTGATATATATGGCCATTTATACAATGTTTAGTTAGGGCATCCTGAGAGATAGGCTACCATAGTTCATACCATAAGGTAGGCGATCTCAGACTTTATTTTTATTTATGTTGATTAATTTTAGATTTCGATTGGTGTGGTAAGAGATAACCTTTGGCCATATTATCCCCCACAATGGGCCATTTCTAGTACATCTCTACGACAAGGTTTTGGAACAACTACCTGATGTACGTCCCATGCCCCGTCATCAATAGGTCTATGTGGCGGTCTCCACCTACGCCACAAAACTCCTGTCTTCATATAAAACACTCACCCCTCTCCTTCTCACTCTCCTCTTCAACCTCAAATTGCGAATATAGACATATCTTACGTACTATTAAATAATAAACGAGGAACTAAAATAACACTAGCTTTATTATACAGACCCCCATCTCAATCAGTGCAAACTGACAGTGAAATTTATGAACAAATTGCAGAAATAATATATTCTTGGCGATTTCAACTTACCCGTGACTAAATGGGGCGATATTCTTACTTCACACTCTGGACACGACCTCTATGCTAACTTGCAAGAGAGTTCACTTTTTCAATTTGTACAATCTCCGACCCGTGGTAATAATGTGCTTGACCTTGTACTCGCAACAAAAGAAGAATTAATAGAGAATTTGAATGTTGGTGATGAATTCAGTAACAGCGACCATCGTACGATAACTTTCACTTTAAAGTTTACTAGTAACAAATCAAATAGCAGCATTGAGAAAGTCCATAATTTCAAGAAAGCAAATTTTCATAAACTTAAATCAAAACTTAAAGAAACTGACTGGAGCTTTCTGACTAACAATAACGACATAAATACATCTTGGGAGTGTTTCACAACCACTTACCTTAAGGCAGTGCAAGACTGCATACCATCGAAAATACGGCGTCCAGGCCAAAATGATAAGCCCAAATGGTGGAATAAAGATATTTCAGACTGTCTGCTTGCTAAAAAATTTGCTAATGATAGATTAAAATCCTCACAAAATGACGAAGAACGGGTGAAATTTGTAGAGCTACGACGCAAAGCCAAAAAGTTAATTAAGCAAAGTAAAAAGACCCTGGAGTTACATGTTGCGAATCAAAGTAAAACAAACCCGAAAGAATTCTATAGTTATATCAGAAAGAAAAAAGTAGTTACTTCAACTGTTGGACCGTTAGTCGATGAAAATGGAGAATACACCAAAGACGAAGTACAAATGAGTAATGCCCTCAATACCTTCTTTGCATCAGTTTTTACAACCGAAGACCTCAGTGATATCCCTACACCATCGCCGATTCAGATTGATAATTCAGATGTTCTAAGCAATATCACCGTTACAGAGAGAGAAGTATTGAATTGTTTAGATAAACTCAAGGTAAATAAAACGCCTGGACCTGATACAATCTCACCTAGAGTTCTAAAGGAAGCTAAGGATGAGCTCTCCAAACCACTGACATTGCTATTCAATGAATCCTTGCAGTCTGGGACTATGCCTGATCAGTGGAAGCTAGCCAACGTAACACCGATATTCAAAAAAGGCAGCAAATCCCTACCCAGTAACTATCGTCCAATTAGCTTAACCTCAATTGTATGTAAAATGCTAGAAACGGTCATAAGAGACAGACTCGTAAATCACTTAGAGGCAAATAACTTACTTAAAGATACTCAACACGGCTTTCGTAAAAAACGTTCCTGTTTAACAAACCTCTTAGACTTCTTCCACGATATCTTCAACCTCTACGATTAGAGTAAAGCTGTAGATATTATATACCTTGATTTTCAAAAGGCCTTTGACAAAGTTCCCCACAAACGATTACTGCTAAAACTAAAAGCGCATGGAATACAAGACGGTGTGTTGAAATGGATAGAAAATTGGCTCAGCGACAGAAAGCAAAGAGTAGTCATAAACGGTAAGGCATCTAAATGGACCAATGTAAGTAGTGGGGTACCCCAGGGATCGGTACTAGGACAATTCTCTTTCTAATTTACATCAACGACATAGATGAGGGTCTCACCTGTACAGTCTCGAAATTTGCTGACGATACAAAAATTGCAAATAGCGTACTCTCAAAAGAACAAGTTGACGATATGCAACACAATCTAGATAAATTGTCATGTTGGGCCCAAATTTGGCAAATGAGTTTCAATGCGGATAAATGTAAAGTACTACATATCGGATACCTAAATGAGAAAGCAAACTATTCGATGAATGGCACTCAGCTTAAGAATGTAAACAAAGAAACCGATCTGGGAGTAACAATATCGAGTAACCTAAAACCGAGTCAACAATGTTCAGAAGTTGTTAAGAAGGCAAACAAAATAATTGGCTTTATAGGCAGGTCATTTGAGCATAAATCCAAAGATGTTATCCTAACCCTTTACAATTCCTTAGTCCGCCCTCTTCTGGAATACTGCGTTCAATCCTGGTGCCCTTATTACCAAAAAGATATAAACAAGCTAGAACGAGTTCAACGTAGAGTTACCAAAATGATACCTAGCCTAAAGAACAAACCAACGAAGAGCGTCTTAGAGAATTAAATCTATTTCCTTTAACCCAGCGCAGATTAAGAGGCGACTTAATTCAAGTGTTCAAAATCATCAAAGGCATCGACAATATGAACTGTAGTAAGTACTTCACTATCGACCAATCTAATTACACGCGGGGAAACGGTTGCAAAATTATTGGTAAATCTTTTAACTCACACGAATCTAAGAATTTCTTCTTCAATCGAGTTGTCAACTTGTGGAATGGGCTTCCCCGAGACGTTATAGACTGCAGCACCGTTGATTCATTTAAACTCCGCTTAGACAAATATCTCGCATCAAACCCGCGACTGACTGCGTTTGTAAATGAATAACTTTATTGTATACCCCCCTCAGTTACTAACCCATCTGTCCCCTACTAACTTCCTAATCCTGCCACGGACATTAGTTCTAGGGCAGTAGTTCCCTTTCCAATGTTCCCTTACCCACTCTAAACCACTGTTTGGACATTTGATCCTCAGTGTTTTGGAGGACAAGCAGCCTAGAAGGGTCACTATATCTGTTGTTGCTTGATTTCCTTTGTACTCCTTCCTTTGTACTCACGGCACTGGCAGCTAACTCCTTACACTCACTGTCATCTCGCTGTAACGCTACCAGGCCACTAGGACAATTAGGAAGGGTTTCATTATTATCATTTGGCTCAAGGTTAACCATAAAAGTTTCAGACAGATCTACTACAGTCTCCACATCAGGTACAGTTTGAGCATCATTCACTACTCTTTCATCCCTTTTATCTACCATACCAGTTGGTACATTTGTATCAGAGGGAACTGCTACTTGAGCCATAGATCAAGTGCCAGCACACACAGGGAAAACGTTTGGCATCTCCTTCTCGAGCGCACCAGTCAGCGGCTCGTCAACAGGGGAAAGTGACAAAACTGGATTTGGTTGGACCCTCTCACCAGCCACATCATTCCCCAAAAGGAGTGTTACCCCAGGCACAGCGATATCCTGAGGCCTACACAAAGCTATACAGGCTTCACCCTTCAGCAAATCACACTCAATCTCTCCATCCACCAAGTAAGCAGGAAATTGGCCTCCAGCACCTCTCATTAATACTGGTTCGCCAGTTGGGCTTTCAGCATAAGGATTCACCTTGAGGGTGCTAGTAGAACCAGTATCTCTCAAAATGTTTACTTCATGTACACAACCATTCAGTTTCACATTTCCAGATGAAATAAAGGGACGGTAACTGTCCTGAACTGATGGGGATACTATCATACTAAGACAGGCTTAACCCTTGCGGGTTGCACCACACACGCTACTGCGCCATTTCCTGTCGGGTTTACGTTAGTAGCTAGGTACTCCTGCGGTCGGGAGTCCCGTACCAAAGGCACATTTGGGTGGTTTTGATTATTGGGAGAGGCAGATACTGTGGCTACTGTCGGCCCCGATCTCTCGGCTCTCTCCTTGGCCCAACATTGATAAGCTAAGTGGCCTCTCTCGCCACAATAAGTACACACGTTTTGGGATACATTCCCCTTAAAAGCATTTTTAATATTGGTTTGGTCCCCACCTCTGTTACCATTACCAGGAGTCACATTCTTAGTTGGGGGAGCATTTTTAGTTTGGCTAGCATGGGGGAGACATTACAGGCTTCTGCAAGTGACTGGATTTGTCAGATTTGTGATTGGAGAACTTAGAATTATCATAGGGCTTCTTCCCACGGAATTTGTTGTTTAATACATAGGTATATCAGCCATGTCTGCAGCTTCGGCAAGATTATCTACATTTTTCCCTCTCAAGTGATAGGCTACTGATGAATCTATCTTCCATAGGAGATTCTTAAGCAAGATTAACTCTTTCAGACCCTTGAAATCAGTGACATCTTTACTTTTGATCCAATCATTTAGGCCCGAATTCAGAACAGTGGTTTAAACCTCGGATTTCGGGGCAGGTTTAAACCCGGGATTGAGATTACTCGATCCTGGATCGAACACAAAGGTTTATCCGTATTCAGAACACGGGATTGAGATCGAGATCGAGTAATCCACGGCTTAAAACTCTGTTTAAGTCGAAGGTTTGCAACAGCCAATGACAGTGCCGTGCGGAATGCAGTTAGCCAATAAGCGCATGAATGAGCCATTTTATCTATATTATATATTTAATGCCGTCACTGCCTATTTTAAAAGTGTAATATGTGAAGCATGGCCTGTGATTGGCTAAGCGAGTCAGTCAGCCTTTATTCTCGCTTACTTCTTGTGTATATTTTTCTTTATTTCGCTCGTGTTTACTTTATGATATATACATTATTATTGTGTTTCCTGTGATATTTAATAGCTCCTTAGATTCGGATAGCACTGTAATTTATCAAGTAATCATTAAAATTACTTACACATACTGTATATAGTTTAGTGAATAAATAAGGAATAATACAGATAATAAGTAAATTATCAGGGTACTGATAAACTACCCAATCATGAGCGTGCTGCTGCTTCCACTGACTTTCACTTTTACCGACATAGGCTACGTGGATTCATGTCGCTTGTTTTAAGTAATAGAAAGCAATATAGTCATACTTACCATGGTTTTTATATATGCTGAACTTTATCATAGGGATTGTGATATATTAATAGCATGACAGGAAGCTAAAGCGGCCGAATTAAGACCAATTAATTTCGAAGTGAGAATGAAAATGTAGGCTACGTGCCATTAATATCTGTGTTACGGGCAACTCTATTCCATCCCTTAAACCAAACTTATACTTTGTTACTACATCTACCGCATGCTCACTGCTATTAATACCCAGTCAAATGGACACCTATATATAGTATACATAGCTCAACTGAAATACGTTGTAACCATTAACTGTGTAGGCGAAAACAAGTAGCCTAACCAATGTGACTCGTTATATAAACTATGCATCATTACAACCTACTAGGCTATTAAAAAGACAACTCGTGTCTCAAATTAGTCTTATCCTACTTGTTAAATGCATTTGAAAATAATGGTTCACTTGTGATTCCTTATATATTTTAAGCTATATATTTGAATTCGTACACAGAATTAACATCGTGCATGGATACAGTAAATCATTATATTTGTTGTGCAACATGTAATAGACTAATAATATTGGTTCGTACCACTCTGTATAACAGTTTCGTGTATAACAAAATAATCTCATTATACCTTATATATAATTATATAAGTGTGTATTTCTACCCCTCATATCTGGTATATCCATATCATTATATAGTTAGCCCTACTAGTAATGGTAGTAATTAGCAGCTTCAGGTTAGGTTTTGTTTACTTCATATGTTTAATGTGCAGGAGATGGTGGTCGAGAGATGTGTGTGAAATACTTAATTCCTTCATTAGGTGGTCAGAATAAATTTAATCGGTGAGGCCCCAGAAGTAGCTCCTAGCTGGGTGAGAGCCAGAGAAGGGAGGGTGGGTGTAGTTTTGGGGTCGGAGAGAAAATGGGAGGGCTTAGTTGGGGGTATGGGAACAACAAGGAGAGGAGATGGAGGGGATACCACTCCACTGTGCAGTGCTGGTAACAGGGAAAATTAAATAAATTAATCCTGACGACTGTACAAGAAACCAGACTCCTCTGAGTCCTCTAGGACCCCCTCACATATCATAGTCAAGACCCTCACCTTCATCAATACCAAACCCCACACTACCTACCCCCTTTCACCCTACCCAACTCGCTTGCCTTGCAATACTATATCTTCTGTCTGTGTGTGGGGTATCTGATATATAAATCTCACCCCAAGTGAAGGTATTTGGTTCTATTCGGACGAAAATCGGTATATGTTACATAATATATAATTATTACTTATCCATATGCGCCTATTTTGCTTTTAATATGAACATAATAATTTATTATAAACATTTAAGAGCAATAAAAGAAGTGGTAATATCATTGGGGGGTGAAAAAGACTTATTATTGCCGCAAGGTCATATCATGAGGCGAGAGCTGGGGGGACGTATATCCTCCCTCTCTGAGCTGAAGAGCGACACTGAGGCCATGCACTAGAAGTCTCTCTGTTGCCAGGATCTCTAGCTGCCTCACCCGTGTTAAAGAGACTGGGAGGGAAAATAGCTGATAATTAAGGAGTGGGGAAAAGGTCGGGAATGGGGGGGTTAGGACACATATTCAGGAGTGGTAGCAAGTAACACAAATTGCTTTGTTTTGAGTACAACTGGGGTGTTTTCTAAGTTTTTTTTGTTGTGCTATGGATCCATTGAGGACGGTTGCCGTTTTGGGTTGATATCAGATTTGGTGGTGCTACAAAGATGTCCGTTGAAGTGTATGTAAATCCGCAAAGTTTATTGTTTAACTGTAGCCTTCTCAGAATAATGGGACCTCGGCTAGTATTAATTGTAAATTTAAAAGTTAATTCACTGAAGCAGTCGGCAATGTGCAGCTTAAAGGTCTCAAGACATTGGGTGTACAGTTCTCAGCATATATAACGTTACATCAATTCGAATCTTAGAACCTATACAACCAAGATCTGAATCAAGGGGCAATAATAAAACATTGTAGGGTCTCGTTTTCATTCAACACTAATTAAATAGGGTGCGTAGCGATGTATGCTCTTGACTGTACCTACAATGACTCTGGTCTACTATGGCGTAATAGTTAGAACATTCGGCTCTTGAAAGAATCTCTGTGTCAAAACCTGTGGCTGGGAAATACTTTAAAAAATATAACTGAATTTCTGGACTAAAAATAGATCACATGATGCAATAGATACAACTATCGTTCAACCAAATAGCGGTAATATCCAAATACCTCACTCAAATTGTTTGTTGCAGGACTCAACTGTAATGAATGTGAACGAAGCATAATGCGAATGTGAAAGTATTTTCATTTACGGCCAACAGAGAGAGAGAGAGAGAGAGAGAGGCGAGCATAATTCCATTTCCGTGTTTACCTCTTTCGCCACTAGTAACTTGCATTATTAACCCCTCTTTGGCGGGGCGCGACTTAAGGCGGTCTAGAGAACACCTGCCTAAAGAGCGGGGCCCGCCTTAAGTCGTATGCGATGTTGAGCACATAATTGGCTCTGAGAGAGAGTCCGAGCGGTGGGAGGAGCGTAGGTTGGCTCTGACCGTTCGGCACGGCTCCCACGCCATGACTGGCCCCACCTCCACACCCACTGCCTCCCTAGACAGGGAAATATGTCAGGAAATTAGTGTATTTTAGGGATTTTTCATTCGTGTTGCACGATCGTAGCAAGGCAAGCCGTGATCGTAGAAGGATGGTTCAGGTGTCATTAGAAAGCTCAATTAACGCCCTTTCACAGATACATAATTGTATTACGCTCTGGCTCTTCTTTATGCATGAAAAACAGCATGGAATGAAGCTCGTTTAGGGTAAATATGCCCGCTGGGCAGGTAGTAGAAGTTATTAACCTAGCCGCTCATGGAGTGTTAATGTTCATAAATACTTCCATAGGCCTTTTTCATTACGTTTCAGAAAGTAGATGAGGGATATTAGATATTGCACTTTATTTTCAGAAAGTAGATGAGGGATATTAGATATTGCACTTTATTTTCGATGTTTACCCGAGAATATTAAAACAGGTAAAATTAATTAAGAAGATCAATAATTTAGGACTGAACTCCTGGATCGAGTTATCAACAGGCGAACATTGATCAGTTAATCCGGAGTTTCCCAGGGGGTGGAACTTTCAATCTAAATTATTTAATTTAAGGATGAAGATAGAATAATAATATGTTTATTTCAAATAAATGGTGTACACAATAAATATTTAATAATTGCTAAACATTACAACCAGTCAAAAAGTTTGATAGAATAGGACATATTCCATTAACAATAATATTGTACAGTCGTCAGGATTAATTAGTTTAATTTTCTCTGTTAGTAGCACTGCTCGGTGGAGAGGTATCCCCTCCACCTCCTCTCCTTGTTGTTCCCATACCCCCACCGAAACCCTCCCATTTTCTCTCCGACCCCAGAACTACACCCACCCTCCCTTCTCTGGCTCTCACCCAGCTAGGAGCTACTTCTTGGTATTCACCGATTCAATTTATTCTGAACACCTATTGAAGGAATGAAGTATTTCACACACATCTCTCGACCACCATCTCTGGCACATTAAACATAATTATGAACTAAACAAAACCTAACTTGAAGCTGCTAATTACTACCGTTACTAGTAGGGTTCACTGTATAATGATATGGATATATCAGATATCAGGGGTAGAAATACACACTTGTATAATTATATAAAATGTATAATGCGATTATTTGGTTATACACGAAACTGTTATACAGAGTGGTACTGTAGTAGACAAATTATTGATCAGTTCAATATTATAACTCTTGTAGTTAATCTGGGATTTGATAAATGGGCGTTATATAGTTATTTAGCAATTATTCTGAACAGGTGTGAATTCAAATTATCTTGAAAGTTAAATCAAGAGAATAAGCTTGAATAGGCGTGAAGCTTTCAATAGTATTATGTGGAGTAGATACCCTACGTCTTGCCATTACTCAGAGAGTATTTAACGCAATTTGCAATTTATTTACCAATATTGCTACATAGCCATAGTGAACGCCCCCCTTAACTTGGTTACAAAACAAGATGCCTGATCAAATTGAGTAACCTTATTTATAGCAAGGTGTTAAGGGTAAAGTGACAAAATGAATAACTCCTTCCCTAATGTATGGGTGAGCTTAAATGTTGAGGGCAAGGGAACTTTAAAATAAGACCATCCCTAATGGATAGATGAACGTAAGAATACCCGAGGGGTAGTTAATTAAAATAGGGCATATATATTGGTTATCAACCCTTCAGGATTATTAAGCCTGTTTATGTCAAGTAATATTTTCAAGCCTGGAGCCTCTTTTGGAAAACCCCAGTACCTTGCCTGAGGGTAGTTCGTGTCCCGTTTATATACAGTAGTTTTACATTATGGCCAATTAGGAAAACACTATGGCCTAATGATTGGGTAGATAGCTCCGTTAAGAGGATGAGTGTTCAGTTAGCGTAATGAAGTCGCATGGCCGAATCACTGGGCACATTCTCGGCAATAATTCATTGCATTTATTGGCAAATTGGCTGTTTACACTTAATGAGTCCTGAACTGTCTGCTGGAAGCAGAGACATTTGTGGCGAATATGATTAAGCAAATGTGTTGTTCTTATATACGGTGCTAATAAGTAGTGATATTAGTATTTAATAATTGCATTACAAGTACGTAGCCCAGACTGAGCCATTACAACGATGAAAATGAAATACTTCACGTGGGTTAGTTTGGCAGCTATATTAGAGTATGATACAGTACTAAACCATCAGTACATCGGTATGAACCTTTCAGGGGTCAATGGTAAATGTATCGGTATGAATCAATCGAATCACATGTAAGGTTTTCGGCGTACATTTCCCCCCACCCCCACTTTCTCTCTCTCCCTCTCTATCTCCCTCTCTCTCTTTCTTTCTTTCAAATTTAGTAAAGCTAATACTTACTCTGCCTATGATACATTGCATTCCTTCATTAGGTGTTCAGAATACATGCAATGGGTGAGGTCCAGAAGTAGCTCCTAGCTGGGTGAGAGCTAGAGAAGGGAGGGTGGGTGTAGTTCTGGAGTCAGAGAGAAAATGGGAGGGTTTCGGTGGTGTGACGCCTCCCGGCGTTTGCAGAATGGTTGCATGGGGCATTGCAGCTCGCTGGCGCTCGCCAGGATGGGGGGATGGGCTACAGTTGTCCTAGAATGATCTGCTTTATATCATTAGGGTCGTGTTGCCACAGACAGTCTAGAAATGGTCTTTGTTTTGGTCTGTGACCGCGCCTTATATTTTATATTCGCTATAATATAAATGTTGCTTGTGTGGGAGGCGAGCGAGAGAGGGTGAGGGAGTACACCTGGCAGCGGGGTGAGCTGTGGCGCGGCTCGCTTGGGCGCTGACGGCGTTGGCGGCCGGGTGGTCAACTAGTCCCTTCCCATCGCGGCCGCGTGTTCTTTACCAGCTCAGAGCTTGCCTGACACGCGTATCGCCTACATCCTTTGCAATTCTGTCCCCCATACTCGCCACTTTGCATACTATTTCTCTCTCTCGACTTCTCCTTTCTCATTCTCTAATCTTTATTAAACTCAACATCCCTTCTGGTTTCAGCATAAACGTTCACCGTCGACCAGTCATATTGTACGCCAAGTTCTCAGAGATTTCCATGTATTAGGCTTTATTGAGGTTTGGAGAGACGGACTTTTCCGGATGTGTCCTCTCTCGGGAAGGTTGTAGACCGGTATATGTCTCCCTGGCAAGGTGTTGAGTGATTCTGCTTGGTTATCTAAAGCTAGACTAGGGGTAAGGTTACTGTGTCGTTGTCTCCGATGTGTGCAGTGTTAGCTAAGCCCTGCACGACATCGACAGGTACTGTGGGAGCCTAAGTTGTCTTCGGGTGGGTTTACTTTGCGAGCACAGCGCTGTGGTGTGAGAGGGCCATAGCCTATCCCTCACAACATAGTGCTGCCTCTTTGTGTTGACTTCTGAGGGATCGCCAGGATAGAACTAGGTACTAGAGACCTAGATTTATCAAGAGAGCATCCCCGTCATATAACGTAATTGTCATTATACCACCTTCGGACAACGTTAGGCTACGAGCCGCATGCTCGCCCATTGTTGCCCTGCCTTGATACCCCAGCTAGACTTTATTAACTGAGCAGACACTGGTTAGAGATAAGCCCCCATTATTATATGTATGCAACATTATTATTCACTGCACTTTTGATCCGAGGTTGTTGTTGAGTTGCACAACCCTAGTAGGCTGTTGCGTTGTGTCACGAAGCATTTCTTTAGTTGTCGAGCATTACTACCTTTGCGCAGTCTTTATTATTCGCCTGCCTATTATTACTGTATGTCCTAGTATTTATTGTGACCCATATTCTGCATTATAATTGTTCAAGATTCTTTACGAACATCTTCCCAGCATCAGACTTATTTCAGAAGTTTCCAGTTGATGTTGCAGGACTAGCATTGCATTTTTTTTAATACAGAGTGCCAGTTATTTGAGTATCTACCGTAACGTTAATTAATCACGTTAACTATCTTTTCTTTGTGTAACCTAATCGAGTAATCTTTTACTGTTTGAGAATAGGCTGTTTCATCGAGCGTCAGCCTAGTGTGTGTGCACCAGTTACCGAGTCATAGGATACCTCGTTGTCCAGGCACGACTCAGGGCGGTAATGGTGTTCTGTTTTCCAGTGTTTAAGGCAGGGGTTGGATCTAGTGTTACCGTTGTTGCATTTTGCCATTATCTAGTCCAATGTTGAAGAGCCCTATGTCTTTGAAAACCTGGATTGTAACAAATGGCGACCTAGCTCAGGATCTTGTGAACTAAGAGATAATTGCAGGATTGTTGTGGTCATTTGTTTTATTGAGGAATATAGTGGGCACGTTAATTTTTTTTTGGGCAAAGTAGTATAGCACTTGAGAGTCTTCAGACATTTTCGGCAAGTGAATAGTGCTACATAAGAGTTTGGGGTACTTCTTTTCTGAATATTGTGGTGAGAAATTTTTGTGAGCATCATGTCTTATACCGGGTCAGAGGAGAATGGAGACACAGTACGTAATGTCGAAACTGAGGAACAGCAGCATGATGAAAGGATTAATCGGGTGAACTGTGAGGAGGATGCTAGGATATTTTTGCAATGGCCTGTTACTGCCGAGCGGTTGGAGGGTATGGATCGGTACGGTCTTCAATGGCTGGCCACAGCTATCGGTCATGCGGTTACTAGCAGCATGACCAAGGATAACTTGATAACGTGTGTACTGGGCAGGGTGACTGGTGAGCGAGATGGGTTGAGTGCTCAGAGCCCTTCGGCCATGCTTCCCCTACACTGGACTCCCAGCCATCCCAGTAGTTTGCCGACCCCGGGTACGCTTCCGCAGTTGGGTGGTGACTGGCAGGGTGGGTTGCCCCTGGGGGGACCACCGGTAATTTCAAACATTGTAGCACCTTCACCTCCTCAAGGGTTATATCCAGAATTATTGCTTCATCTCGAATTAGCTAAGATCCAGCAGCAAATAGAATTAGCCAAGATAGAAGAGAGAAAAACTATCAGTCATGAGCACATAGAGCTAGCAAAAATCCAAGCTGAGTCGACTAGGTACTGTGCCGACATGGACGTAGAGAAGTCGCGAGTAGAGACAACGGGACAGCGACTTGGGGCTGGTAACCGTATTCATGAGCAGTCTCTCTCGCACTTATTGAAACTGGTTCCGGTGTTTGATGAGAGTGGTGTAACAGAATTTTTCACACGCTTTGAGAAGAAGTGCCAGATCCACCAGTGGCCTGGGGAGAAGTGGGCAGCCCTTGTTTCCTCTAGACTTGTGGGCAAGGGACTCAGGGCTTATGATGCATTGCCGATAGAGTCGTGTATTATCTAGGAGGAACTCAAGGAGGCTGTCCTGAGAGCATACGAACTACAACCAGAGACGTACAGGTTGAAGTTCCGGGGTGTTACCAAGGGTCGGGAGAGCACCTTTTTGGAGCATGCCCGGGAGCTGTCCGATGCTTTTGGGAATTGGCTGAGGTCGGAGAAAGCTACTACGTTTGACGACATTAAACAGTTGGTGCTTTTAGAGCAGTTTTTCAAATGCACGGGCGGCGACCTGACGCTAAACCTTAAAGAAAAGCAACCAAAAACTCTACAGGAGGCAGCTGAGATGGCTGACCTCCGGCTATCACTAATTCGTGGGTGCGGGTCTGCCCAGCGTAGTGAGGCAGGTAACAAGGGGCGTGATGCCCCACCCCCCCGAGTTAGTGATATACCTTATGCAAACAAGTACAAGAGCCATGATACCAAGACTGACCACAAGACTAGCACCGTCCCATTTAAGAAGGGGCCGGGCCCTTCCCAGTACCAAGGGAAGCCCAAAGGGGAGTTGGAGTGTTATCATTGTCATAAAAAGGGGCACTTTGCAAGAGTCTGTCCTAGCAAACCACCTACAGCAGCTGTGTCTTTGGCCTGCAACATTGGTGTGTCTCCGAAGTCATCTGAGTTTGCCCGGGGCAGTTCATCAGAGGCTGAGGCACAGCCAATGCAGAAGCACCTTGGAGGCTCGAACCCTGCTCAGGATGTTTTTTGCGACCATAGAGGGTGGAGTTGCGTGATGTGGGCGGGGCGCAAGCATGGAGTAGAGGTCTTGCGTGATACAGATGCTTCCCAGACTCTGATGAAAAACTTGACTGGCTACCCTATAAACGCGGCTCGGGTGGTAGTGGTGCAGGGTATTAATGCAACTCGGTCATACCCGCTGGTGCGGTTGGAGTTGGAGGTGGATGGTGTGGCACGTGAATTGGATGTCGGGATTGTGGAGAAACTGCCAGTGGAGGGCGTCGACCTTCTTCTCGGCAACGACTTTGCAATGCCCGCTTCTGAGGTTCTACCCTTAGTCGTTGCCGAGAGGCCGGCCGACGTGAGTAGGGAAGAGCAAGAGTGGGTCGAGCGGTGCCAGACACAACCCATGGCGTGTGTTGTTACCCGAGCTCGGGCAGCTAAAGTGTCACAGCCTAGTCCTCCGTCTTCAGACCAGCGGAGGAACGATCAACAGGAGGAGGCTAAAGCTGGAGTTGGTTTTAAGAGTTTTGACTCGGCGGCTCTCCTGGGTGATTCAGTATTAGCACCATTACTTAATTCTGGAGTAGCCCCTGGGCCTGTCATCGAGAGTGACGAGGCTGGGCATGACGAGTCTCCACGACAGCAACGTTATGTACATCGAGAGAGACAGAGGGAGCAGCCCAGTATCGGGGAAGGTCATGCATTGCTCCGGGAGCAGTTAGATCGCTTGGCACCCTCAGATATACGTCGGTTGCAACTAGAGGACCCTGAGCTCCAAACGTGTGCTATTGGAGCTGTAGAGCTCGACGAGGATGGCGATGCACAGCCAGGAGATTTTTTTTATTTAGAAGGCATCCTCTATAAGCGTTTTCAAGACCCTAAACGAGGGGGGCAAGAGGGGTCCGGAGTAGTGGACCAGTTGGTGGTGCCATGGGAGTGCAGGGATAGCCTACTGAGGTTGGCGCATGACATACCACTGGCAGGACATCTAGGGGTGAGAAAAACGGTGGCGGCTTTAGAAAAATTGTTTTGGTGGCCGGGGTTGAAGGGGCAGGTGGTAACCTGGATAGCAAGGTGTCATACGTGCCAGAGGGTTGGAAAACCTAACCAAACAATTCCGAGAGCCCCGTTGCACCCCATTCCTGTCATTGGACCGCCCTTCAGTAAGGTCATCATTGATATGGTCGGACCCCTAACCCCTACTAGTGCCGGTAATAAATTTCTATTAACTATCATGGATGTGGCCACTCGTTATCCTGATGCATATCCAATGAGAAATGGCACGGCGAAAACTGTTGTCCGGAACCTGCTCTTGTATTGCTCGTGGTATGGTTATCCGCAAGAGGTGCAATCGGACCAAGGTTCTAATTTTACCTCTAATCTGTTCAAACAAACTATGATTCAGCATGGCATCAGCACTGTCGTCTCTTCTGCGTATCACCCGGAGAGTCAAGGGGTGTTGGAGAGGTGGCACGCCACGCTGAAAAGCATGCTTCGATGTTATTGCGCAGAGAACGGAAAGGATTGGGACCTTGGTCTACCGTATGTTTTGTTCGCGGCAAGAGAAGTACCTGGAGAGAGTCTCGGTTTCAGTCCGAATGAGCTTGTTTTCGGGCATCAGGTGAGGGGCCCTCTCCACATGGTGAAGGAGATTTGGGAGGGTACGCTAAGCCATGTTCTATGTTGAGATACGTCCTCGAGAGCAGAGAGAGAATGCTTAGAAGTCTGAGCTGGCCGGGCGTAATTTGGTGAGTTCGCAGGCCCGTATGAAGGACAGGTACGATACTAAGGCGAAACTCCGGGAGTTTCAGGTAGGTCAAGAGGTGTTGGTCCTGTTGCCTTTGGCAGGTCATCCTCTGGCTGCCAAGTACGCTGGGCCTTATCGGGTGGTGTCAAAGATCTCCGATCTAGATTACCTCGTTGCCACTCCAGACCGGAAGAAGCGTAACCAACTATGCCACATTAATTTGTTGAAGGAGTATGTGAGGCGCCCACCTGAGTCACTAGCTGTCCCTGTGTTGACCTGCTGCGGTCATGGTGGAGAAGGAGAGGGGGGCAGCAATGATCAGGTGGATGATAACTGGGATTGTCATGTCTCGGCTGATCAGTGGGCGGGGAATTCGAGCCAATGTGCGCATGATGCTCTAGCGCACCTGCCGGAGGAACAGCAGGTGGCAGTGCAGCACCTGTTCGATTCATACCCCACTGTATTTGCTGAGCACCCAGGCCTCACTACTCAAGCGGTGCATGACGTCGATGTAGGAGAGCACCCCCCCTTCAAGTCGATACCTTATCGGGTGCCACCCATTAAACTCCCAGCGCTCAGGGATGAGCTGGATTATATGCTGGCGAGAGGCTTGATCGAGAAGGGGGCAGTACGGTGGACTTCTCCTGTCACTCTGCAGCCCAAACCTGATGGAAAAGTTCGGTTCTGCATTGACTTTAGGCGGTTGAACGGGTTGACCCCCACCAATGCATATCCTCTTCTCCGGGTGGATGACAGTGTGGATAAGATCGGGAAAGCAAGGTACTTGACCCAGGTAGACCTCGTCAAAGGCTACTGGCAAGTACCACTGTCTGAGCGGGCTAAAGAGGTGTGCGGGTTTGTGGTGGATGGCAGTACTTACCGTTGCAACGTGATGCCATATGGTCTGAAAAATGCACCGGCCACTTTCCAGAGCTTAATGAACGACATCGTAGCAGACATCCCAAACTGTACTGTCTACCTTGATGACGTGATCATTTATGACAACAATTTCCAAAGTCACTGTGAGCACATAGAAGCCTTATTTAGTCAACTTAGTAAAGCAGGCTTGGTGGTTAATCTGGGCAAGTGTGACTTTGTGCAAGCCACGGTGCAGTATCTGGGGTTTGTGGTTGGGTTAGGGCAGGTGAGCCCGCCCCAACAGAAGATACAGGCTATCGACTTGTTCCCCAGGCTGACCACCAAGCGGCAGATCATGAGATTTTTGGGCATGATTGGGTATTACCGCCGCTTCATAAGAGGCTATTCTACTGTGTTAGCTCCTTTGACAGATCTACTAGCCAAAGATAAAAAGTTCCGCTGGGCACCTGAGTGTGAGCAGGCGTTTCGAGTAGTTAAACACCTTTTATGCACTCACCCTATCCTCAGGGCCCCGGACTTTGAACGACCATTTCAGTTGGCGACTGATGCCAGCGGAGTAGGGGCTGGTGCCGTACTTTTGCAGACAGACGAGGAAGGTCTTGAGCATCCAGTCAGTTTCTTTTCAAAGAAATTTAATTCAGCACAGAAAAACTATTCGGTTGTTGAAAAGGAACTGCTGGCAATCGTGTTAGCGCTCAGACACTTTGAGGTCTATGTTCCTGCCTATGGGCCAGTCGTGGTAGTGTATACCGACCACCACCCGCTTAAATTCCTCAATCAATTCCACAACCGGAATATGAGGCTGACCAGATGGTCGCTCATGTTGCAAGAGTACAACTTAGACATTCGCCATATTGCCGGTTGTGAGAATGTGATTGCGGACTGTTTGTCGCGGGTGGAGGATCCGGGGTAGGCTACCACAGTATGTTGGTATAGCCTCCTGTCTTGGCTCGCGGTGTATTTTGGCGCTGGTGCTTGTTGGCTCGCGTGTGTAGCATCAGCGTAGGGTCGCAGGGCAGGAGTTGTTGGCTTTGATTAGAAGAAAATTAGGCTACATCTATAATAGCCGCCAAAAACAACATTGAAATAAAATATGAAAAATTAAATAAAAACTCTTTCTTTTTTATAATTAATTTTAAGATAATATTGTAGCTGAGTACTGAGTGCAGATGATTTTCCCTCAGTAGGCTGTGCTTCTTAAAGCTCGCTCTGGGAGCACAATGTTATGAATTAATGTATTATATTTGGGAAGAGTGATAAGATTTTTTTTTACATATAAATGTTGTATTTTTTTTGAGGAGACTGAGCTTGCATTCCATGAGTGGCGGAGTGGTTAGGAGTGGCAGATTCTAGCGACATTCTGCCTGTTCAGATATGGGCTCATGGTTGAGTGTCCCATATCTTGGGGGGGGTGTGACGCCTCCCGGCGTTTGCAGAATGGTTGCGTGGGGCATTGCAGCTCGCTGGCGCTCGCCAGGATGGGGGGATGGGCTACAGTTGTCCTAGAATGATCTGCTTTATTTCATTAGGGTCGTGTTGCCACAGACAGTCTAGAAATGGTCTTTGTTTTGGTCTGTGACCGCGCCTTATATTTTATATTCGCTATAATATAAATGTTGCTTGTGTGGGAGGCGAGCGAGAGAGGGTGAGGGAGTACACCTGGCAGCGGGGTGAGCTGTGGCGCGGCTCGCTTGGGCGCTGACGGCGTTGGCGGCCGGGTGGTCAACTAGTCCCTTCCCATCGCGGCCGTGTGTTCTTTACCAGCTCAGAGCTTGCCTGACACGCGTATCGCCTACATCCTTTGCAATTCTGTCCCCCATACTCGCCACTTTGCATACTATTTCTCTCTCTCGACTTCTCCTTTCTCATTCTCTAATCTTTATTAAATTCAACATCCCTTCTGGTTTCAGCATAGACGTTCACCGTCGACCAGTCATATTGTACGCCAAGCTCTCAGAGATTTCCATGTATTAGGCTTTATTGAGGTTTGAAGAGACGGACTTTTCCGTATGTGTCCTCTCTCGGGAAGGTTGTAGACCGGTATATGTCTCCCTGGCAAGGTGTTGAGTGATTCTGCTTGGTTATCTAAAGCTAGACTAGGGGTAAGGTTACTGTGTCGTTGTCTCCGATGTGTGCAGTGTTAGCTAAGCCCTGCACGACATCGACAGGTACTGTGGGAGCCTAAGTTGTCTTCGGGTGGGTTTACTTTGCGAGCACAGCGCTGTGGTGTGAGAGGGCCATAGCCTATCCCTCACAACATAGTGCTGCCTCTTTGTGTTGACTTCTGAGGGATCGCCAGGATAGAACTAGGTACTAGAGACCTACATTTATCAAGAGAGCATCCCCGTCATATAACGTAATCGTCATTATACCACCTTCGGACAATGTTAGGCTACGAGCCGCATGCTCGCCCATTGTTGCCCTGCCTTGATACCCCAGCTAGACTTTATTAACTGAGCAGACACTGGTTAGAGATAAGCCCCCATTATTATATGTATGCAACATTATTATTCACTGCACTTTTGAGCCGAGGTTGTTGTTGAGTTGCACAACCCTAGTAGGCTGTTGCGTTGTGTCACGAAGCATTTCTTTAGTTGTCGAGCATTACTACCTTTGCGCAGTCTTTATTATTCGCCTGCCTATTATTACTATATGTCCTAGTATTTATTGTGACCCGTATTCTGCATTATAATTGTTCAAGATTCTTTACGAACATCTTCCCAGCATCAGACTTATTTCAGAAGTTTCCAGTTGATGTTGCAGGACTAGCATTGCACTTTCTTTAATACAGGAGTGCCAGTTATTTGAGTATCTACCGTAACGTTAATTAATCACATTAACTATCTTTTCTTTGTGTAACCTAATCGAGTAATCTTTTACTGTTTGAGAATAGGCTGTTTCATCGAGCGTCAGCCTAGTGTGTGTGCACCAGTTACCGAGTCATAGGATACCTCGTTGTCCAGGCACGACTCAGGGCGGTAATGGTGTTTTGTTTTCCAGTGTTTAAGGCAGGGGTTGGATCTAGTGTTACCGTTGTTGCATTTTGCCATTATCTAGTCCAATGTTGAAGAGCCCTGTGTCTTTGAGAACCTGGATCGTAACAGTGGGGGTATGGTAACACCAAGGAGAGGAGGTGGAGGGGATACCTCTCCATCGTGCAGTGCTACTAACGCCTTAGTCCAGGGAAACTGAAACGAAATAATCCTGACGACTGTACATTCCAGGCAAGATAAAATGAAATGATAGTATTGGATCTTTCTTCAACAAGCAGCACTCTACCAAATACACAGCTGAGTGAATCAAGTCCACTGAGTGTGGAGACTGGAGTTCCAATGTTGGCCAAGTGTGATCACCTAAAGGGATCGACCCGGAGCAGGTGAGCCAGAAATTTAGGCTGAGAGAGAGCGACCACGTGAGGGAGGTGAAGTGGATGACTGTGTGAGGTTGACTGTGAGAGGGAGGTCAAGTGCGGTTAGTATTATGAGGTTGGCTAAGTGAGGTTGATTGTGTAAGGGTGGTTGAGTGGTGGTGGACATGGGAGGTCCGCTGAATGAGGAATATTTAATACCTTCATCAGCAATAACCCCTACCGCCTATTGTTCGCCGAAATGTAGTATCTCCGCAAACCTTCTCTATCACCACTGTCGGATCAATCTACTTTTACAGATAGTCATGCAAATATACTAGAAGCTGTAGCCATACACTCACTAAACCACACATTCACCCACTCCAACACTTTCACATTTGTCTCTATTAGCATCCTCTCCATTAGATTACCACTGTCCCAGATTAGCAATCGCAAAGGCTTTCTCTCTCTCTCTCAACTTAGGAATTCGTGTTTCTATATTTTTCTTAGGTAAAGCAAAGCAATAACGTGAATTTAGTAGGAGTAGAAATGGATCTTAATATGTCTACTGGATGGTATTAATTAGATCGGGATGTAATCTTCAATATTCGCGACTAAGACAACACACGAAGATAAACAAAATAACTACTGAGTTCCAATAGACTCAGACTGGAATGGACGTTATAAATTAATCTTAATAAGGTAGATCTGAACGGGTTAACAGATATCGATCGATAGATCGTACTTAGTAATTAAATTGGCGCTAATGACGAAGTTTAGCTCATTGATATTTAAAGCAATATCAGACTCGTCCTGAAAGGGTTAGTAGGGCGAGGTGCATAAAATGTACAGGCACAATTAGTACATGGACGTAGGCGACGAAGTCCTACTCATTGATAATCAAAACAAATAGTACCAGACTCGGGTCTGAACGGGTTAACAGCTGCGAGGTGAATAACATACACAGATACAATTAGTGTATGGTGGATGAAACTGAGACGAAACACAGAGGAAAGAATTCCTAAACACGGTATTCGAAATATCACAACATCAAGATTTACAAGAACATAAAAGCACATCTATAAGATATATTTCATATACGATTACTAGACAAGAGATTTAAGGAATTACACTCTGCATTCGTTGGAAAATTGGGCGTAGGTTCTAGGTAAAAAGCGATTATATAAATGGATTGATCACAGAATGTACTGGGACTTCAACTCACAAATAATAAATCAACATACACGTAGTCAGTATATCTGCGAGCGTGGGGGCCTGAATATATGTGAATAACACTGATATGTAACGTATGCGTAAGTTATGAATTAATAATTATATAGTCTTGAACAAGGGTCAAGGTTTTAAGGCAAGATTAACACAAAATAACACAGGTTCAAAAGGATGAAGCTTATTATGCAAGTATGTGATCTAGGGCACAGACCACGATTAACTCAGGACACAACACAGTTCACATATTTACATAATCAATACCTCACAACAATAACCAACAAAGAGAGACACAGAAACACTTAAGTATTTAGGAGGGCAGGGGGACGAGAGTGCTGGTCTGGCCGGCGTAGAGGGTAGTAGCCAATCTTGCACAGATGGTCACCTCCTCGAGCAGGGGTCCTGGGTTTAGGCCTGGTTATGTAATTCGAGCAGGGGTCCTAGGTCCAGGCCTATGTACGTAGCTCGAGCAGAGGTCCTCGGTTCAGGGCGCTGGCCAGCAGACGGGTAGCCCTTCAGTAATCCGGAAGGTGCTACGTCAAGAGGCACCTCTCGAGGGGCAGGGGATGGAGGAGGGGCAGACCGTACATATCACTGTCCCAGCTAGCCCGTTCCTGAAGGGGGTTTAGACTAGTCGGTAGGTGATGGTTTGCATACTTTCCTCAGGTTTTTCTGAGGTCCTATGCCAATTTATTCTTGCTTCAGGTGTCAATGAACTTGGGGGGGGGGGGGGGGGGTATTGAGGAAAGAGGAAAAATGGTTGTTGTGAGGTACATACACATTCTAGCCTTGGAACTCAGGTATTATAACACGGGACTGGTCCCAAGATATTATTACAATATTCATGGGGGCAACTGGAAGGTCCAGGGTTGCTGTGTAAATTGGAAAACTCTTAAGGCTAAATATGCAATGACTGTCTTGCAGGTCTTCTAATTATCCTCGGACATATACATAGAGGATTGTAGTTGTATCCTCGGGGGCATGGAGTAGTCAGGCACTATCAGGTCCATTTGTTCCTGTAATATTCGGGGCACTGGTGAGTAGATTGCATAAAGGAGTGTTCATCATACTCCAAATCTGGCGGAATAATACAGGGAGCGTCGTTCTGGTGGAGGCTACGTAAATGGAGGGTTCTAATTGGTGGTCCCAGGGTGGTTGTGTTTGGCTGAGGAACACTGGGTGAGGAGGCTCCTCCGTTCTCCCAAAAGGAGATAGTCATTATAGAAAATGGCTTGTTAACCTCTTTGGAAGATGGGACTGTTGGGATGACTCTTGTATTTGCGGGGTCCATTTTCCTGTATTTTGAGGGATGACTCTGGCATTTGCGGGGGGCCATTTCCTGTCTTTTGAGGGGGGCATCTCATTAACTATTCCTAGTGACTCTCTCTCTCTCTCTCATTCCATTTTTCTCACCTCCCATCTCAAGGGAATGCTCAATACTTATGAAACTCACTTAAGGAAATTACTTGCGATTCCGCAACCCCCAATGCAGGTCGAGAGAGAGAGAGCGGGAGAGGGGAGGGAGAGGAGGAGACACAGTAAATGTATGGGTTGAGAGAGAGAGAGAGAAAGCCTTTGCGATTGCTAATCTGGGAGAGTGGTAATCTAATGGAGAGGATGCTAATAGAGACAAATGTGAAAGTGTTGGAGTGGGTGAATGTGTCTTTTAGTGAGTGTATGGCTACAGCTTCTAGTGTATTTGCATGACTATCTGTAAAAGTAGATTGATCCGACAGTAATGTCTACTATGACTGATAAAGTCTAGCTAGAGTCAATGATACGAGATACTGGTGCGCATGGCATGCCGCATAGCCTAGTGCAAATCTCAAGTCTGTGCGTCAAATATTACGTTATAGGGAAGGGTAGCTCTCTTGAGAAACCTTAATACCGAAGTATTAAGCGTTCTCCTAGCGTACCTCAAAGATAAACAACCGAGCCTAGAACAGTGCAGAATGGTATAGGCAAAAAGCCCTCATTCATGCATGCTCTACTCTCAATGGCACACAGACTAGAATTTACCCAATCAACTCCAGTTCTCAGGTATGTCGTGCAGCTTTTAACTAAAGCCAGCACTCATCGGAAACATTACCTTATAGTATCAGACTCCTAGTCTAGCATTATCTAATCCAGCAGAACACTAATAATTATAGGAAGCGGTACTGAACAATATGAATGCCAACCAATGCTTCGTGATCAACTTATCTTAACAACTAACATACATGGGTTATATAAGACCTTAATGCACAATACAACTGGCCAGCATGAAGCTGATTATGCAGAGTTAACCAGAGGGGGTATAATATTAATAAAAGGTGGTGACAGATATGGAAAATGAGAGAGATAGGCAGAGGAAAAGGTTCTCAGGTGGAGAGAGGGGGACAGGTATCCAAGGGATAAGAGGGATGCATTCTAGAAACCAGATCTGAGGGAGAGAGTGGCCAGAGAGCAGTATATATACTAGCACTAGTTCGAACCGCGTGGGAAAGCGGTAACAAGTCCTCTAGCCAATGCTAAAGAAGCTAGCTAAACATGACGTCACCAAGCATGGTAAAAAACTCCTTCAACGAATCCCCACGAGGCCAGCCAGCTATGACGTCATCGAGTATAGCAAAACACTGCGCGCCTCCCCACACTCTGTTCTACTCTCTCTCTCTCTCTCTCTCTCTCTCAAATCCTATCATTACTACTTAATGATAAAACATATACTTTGCAATTAAATATATAAAGCCTTGACATGGGTGAAAACATAGAGCCTTTCTGGACTGCCCATGACACGAGCTTTCATATGAAATAAAGCACACAACAATATATCAACTGTAGCCACATCCACTGCCCTGGCGATCCTAGCGAGTCACTGTAGGACAAGCCATGTGGTTCTAACGGAGTGGTTAACGTCACCCCCCCCCCCCCCCAAGATTTTTCTCAGAGGCCCAAGGCTCACAAAAATCTGATTGTTAGAACCCATGCTATATCTCTACTTCCCATCACCCAGCGGCAGTAAAATAGCTGGCACAGTTCTCAACAAAACATTTTACAAAATTATAACCCTCCCCAACACAATAGGTTAAATCATATGTACAAAGGAGTACAAAGGAAATCAAGCAACAACAGTTCTAGTGATCCTTCTAGGTTGCTTGTCCTCCAAAACACTGAGGATCAAGTGTCCAAACAGTGGTTTAGAGTGGGTAAGGGAACATTGGAAAGGGAATTACTGCCCTGGAACTAATGTCCGTGGCAGGATTAGGAAGTTAGTAGGGGACAGATGGGTTAGTAACTGAGGGGGGGATAAAATAAAGTTATTCATTTACAAACGCAGTCAGTCGCGGGTTTGATGCGATATACTTGTCTAGGCGGAGTTTAAATGAATCAACGGTGATGCAGTCTATAACGTTTCGGGGAAGCCCATTCCACAAGTTGACAACTCGATTGAAGAAGAAATTCTTAGATTCGTGTGAGTTAAAAGATTTACCAATAATTTTGCAACCGTTTCCCCGCGTGTAATTAGATTGGTCGATAGTGAAGTACTTACTACAGTTCATATTGTCGATGCCTTTGATGATTTTGAACATTGAATTAAGTCACCTCTTAATCTGCGCTGGGTTAAAGGAAATAGATTTAATTCTCTAAGACACTCTTCATATGGTTTGTTCTTTAGGCTAGGTATCATTTTGCTAACTCTACGTTGAACTCGTTCTAGCTTGTTTATATCTTTTTGGTAATAAGGGCACCAGGATTGAACACAGTATTCCAGAAGAGGGCGGACTAAGGAATTGTAAAGGGTTAGGATAACTTCTTTGGATTTATGCTCAAATGACCTGCCTATAAAGCCAATTATTTTGTTTGCCTTCTTAACAACTTCTGAACATTGTTGACTCGGTTTTAGATTACTCGATATTGTTACTCCCAGATCGGTTTCTCTGTTTACATTCTTAAGCTGAGTGCCACTCATCGAATAGTTTGCTTTCTCATTTAGGTATCCGATATGTAGTACTTTACATTTATCCGCATTGAAACTCATTTGCCAAATTTGGGCCCAACATGACAATTTATCTAGATTGTGTTGCATATCGTCAACTTGTTCTTTTGATAGTACGCTATTTGCAATTTTTGTATCATCAGCAAATTTTGAGATTGTACAGGTGAGACCCTCATCTATGTCGTTGATGTAAATTAGAAAGATAATTGGTCCTAGTACCGATCCCTGGGGTACCCCGCTACTTACATTGGTCCATTTAGATGCCTTACCGTTTATGACTACTCTTTGCTTTCTGTCGCTGAGCCAATTTTCTATCCATTTCAACACACCGTCTTGTATTCCATGCGCTTTTAGTTTTAGCAGTAAACGTTTGTGGGGAACTTTGTCAAAGGCCTTTTGAAAATCAAGGTATATAATATCTACAGCTTTACTCTCATTGTAGAGGTTGAGGATATCGTGGAAGAAGTCTAAGAGGTTTGTTAAACAGGAAAGTTTTTTACGAAAGCCGTGTTGAGTATCTTTAAGTATGTTATTTTCCTCTAAGTGATTTACGAGTCTGTCTCGTATGACCGTTTCTAGCAATTTACATACAACTGAGGTTAAGCTAATTGGACGATAGTTACTGGGTTGGGATTTGCTGCCTTTTTTGAATATCGGTGTTACGTTGGCTAGCTTCCACTGATCGGGCATAGTTCCAGACTGCAAGGATTTATTGAATAGTAATGTCAGTGGTTTGGAGAGCTCATCCTTAGCTTCCTTCAGAACTCTAGGCGAGATTGTATCAGGTCCAGGCGTTTTATTTACCTTGAGTTTATCTAAACAATTCAATACTTCTCTCTCTGTAACGGTGATATTGCTTAGTACATCTGAATTATCAATCTGAATCGGCGATGGTGTAGGGATATCACTGAGGTCTTCTGTTGTAAAAACTGATGCAAAGAAGGTATTGAGGGCATTACTCATTTGTACTTCGTCTTTGGTGTATTCTCCATTTTCATTGACTAACGGTCCAACAGTTGAAGTAATTACTATGTAGTTATGCTCCTCAAGAGCGAGCTTCTCTAGCTCAGCATTCTGAGAGGAGTGCAACTCAGAATTACTGCTATAACATACTGACAAAATTCAACTATCAAAGAAAGAGTTTTTATTTGATTTTTATGTTTTTAATTTGTTTATTTCGGCTGCACAATAGGGGCAAGCCTAGTTTTTTCTTCTATACCAAACGCTCAACTCCTGCTTTACGACCCAATATGCTGGGCTACAACCGCGAGCCAACAAGCACCAAGCGCAAAATACTATTCAAACTAAAGCAGGAGGCTACCCGTGTGTCAATCTACCCAGGATCATATACCCTTGAAAGACAATCTGCAACCACGTTGTCACAACCGGCAATATGGCGTATGTCCAGGTTATATACCAGTAACCTTAGTGACCACCTGGTCAGCCTCATATTCCGATTGTGAAACTGGTCCAAGAACTTGAGAGGGTGATGATCTGTGTAAACTACAACGACCGGACCATAGGCTGGAACATAGACCTCGAAATGCCTCAGTGCAAGCACAACTGCCAGCAGCTCCCTCTCGACAACAGAGCAGCTCCCCTGGGCTGAATTGAACTTCTCCGAGCAGAAACTAACAGGATGCTCCAGCCCATCATCGTCCTTTTCCACAAGGACGGCACCTGCCCCCACACCACTAGCATTCGTTGCTAGTTGGAAAGGTAGGCTAAAGTCAGGAGCCCTGAGGATCGGGTGAGTGAACAACAGGTGTTTTACTACTCTAAACGCCTTCTCACACTCAGGCGCCCATTTGACTTTCTTATCCTTCCAGTTATCCTCCACCTGAGCTTGACTGTCCCATTCTCCTTCTCCACCTTGACTGCTAAACGTCATCACAGGCACAGTGAGAGGCTCAGGGGGGTGCCTCACATACTCTTTCATGAGATTAACGTGACATAACTGATTGCGCATACGTCTGTCTGGAGCGGACACCAAGCAATCCAGGTCCGATAGCCTCTCCACCACCCTATAAGGACCAGTGTACTTCACGGATAAGGGGTGACCTACAAGGGGCAGTAGAATCAACACCTCCTGACCCACGCGAAACTCCCTAAGTTTAACCTTGAGGTCGTACCTGTCCTTCATGAGGGCCTGAGAGCTAGTCGAATTACGGCCAGCCAACTCCAGACTGCGCAACATCCGTTCTCGACTGTCGAGGACACACTTGAGCATAGAACAAGGTTTTTCTGCGCCCTCCCATACTTCTTTAACCATAGGGAGAGGCCCTCTGACACGGTGTCCAAAGACGAGCTCATTAGAGCTGAATCCCAAACTTTCCCCAGGTACCTCCCGTGCAGCAAATAAAACATATGGCAGGCCAAGATCCCAATCCTTCCCACTCTCAAAGCAACAACAACGAAGCACAGATTTCAAGGCTGAGTGCCATCGCTCTAACACTCTCCGGATGATACGCAGATGACACAACCGTAACAATCCCATGCTGCGGCATTGCTTGAACAAAGAGGTTAGAAGGTAAGTTGGATCCTTGGTCTGACTGAATCCCCTGCGGGAAACCATACCGGGAAAAATACACTAGCAAGTTCCGTACCACCGTCTTCGCTGACCCATTTCTCATAGGCTACGCATCAGGGTACCTTGTTGCTACCTCCATGATGGTCAGGGGATGCTTGTAAAAATCTCCCGACTGTGCATCACTGTCCTCCTCCAACTCGACAGCACCGGTCCCACATTCAAGAACCTCCGGGTCTTCTAAGTGCAATTTACGAATGTCCGAAAGAGCAAGCTTATCTAAGTGTTTGCGAAACAACTCATGCCCCCCTCCTACACTGAATTTAGCCTCCCGTTGCTCTCTCTCTGTGTATCGTTGCTGTCTCTTCGTCTTTTTAAGCCCATCCTCTGCCTTCTCAGTAACAGTTAATGGGTCTTCTCCAGACTCGAAAATTGGTCCTAATAATGAGTCCCCGAGAATGTCCGTTGATACTAAACTCTCAACCGCATCAACTTTCAACCCCTTCTCGGTACCTTTCCTCCGCTTGTCTATAGACTGTTGACCAGAATGTGACTCCCTGGATGCAAGAGATCTGGTGACAACACACGCCATAGGTTGCACCGGACACTTCTCAACCCACTCCTGCTCCTCCCTACTCACGTCGGCCGGCTTCTTGGCAACGACTAAGGGTGGAGCCTCAGAAGTAGGCCCCGCAAAGTCGTTGCCGAGAAGGAGGTCGACGCCCCCAACAGGTAACTTCTCCACAATTCCTACATCCAGGTCACGAGTCACACCATCAACTTCCATCTTCATTCTTTCAAGTGGGTATGACCTTGTTGCATTAACTCCCTGAACCACAACCACCCGCGCCGTATTTACAGGTTTACCAGTGAAATTCCTCAACAATGTTTGCGATGCCCCAGTGTCACGCAAAATTCTCACCTCATGTCTTCTACCCCCCCACTCCACACAACCGAGTCCCCTGTGGTCACTAAAGGCATCACGGACAGGGAATAAGCCTTCCCGATCCTTCTGCACTGGCAGTGTATTTACCTCGGAAGAATTGCCTCTAACAAACTCCGATGTCCTCTTGAACACTCCATTGCCATGAGCAAAAGACACGGCTGCCGGAGGAGGTCGACTAGGGCACTCATTTGCCTTATGACCCTCCTGGTGGCACTTAAAACACATAAATTTCGGTTTCGGCTTGTACTGTGATGTAAAAAGCCCCTGACTTTTCTCATACGGCGTGGTGTTAGGTTTAGATTCAGTTTTAGTTTCATTGCTCTTTTGTTTAAATGTGTCATTGCTACGGGGAGGGGGAGGATAACGGTCCCTAGCACTTGCATCGTACTTCTGTGAGGACCCGCAACCCCGAATCAATGACAGCCGTCGATCAGCCATTTCTGCTGCTTCGACTAGAGTTCTTGGGTTTTCTCCTTTAAGTTCAAAGTTAGATCACCGCCCGTGCTCTTAAAGAACTGCTCCAACATCATTAACTGCTTAAGTCCATCAAATGTTGTTACCTTCTCAGATCGGAGCCAGTTCCCCATAGCATCGGACAAGTCCCGGGCGTGTTCGAAAAAGGTGCTATCTCTTCCCTTAGTTACACCCCAGAACTTCAAACGGTACGTTTCTGGTTGCAGTTCGTAAGCCCTCAGGACAGCCTCCTTGAGATCCTCATACACAATACATGACTCCAAAGGTAACGCATCGTAAGATCCTTGCCTATTAATCTAGAGGATACAAGTGCTGCCCATTTATTCTCTGGCCACTGGTGTTCCTGGCACTTCTTCTCAAAGCGTGCAAAAAATTCTGTTACACCACTCTCATCAAACACCGGAACCAGTTTCAATAAGTGCGAGAGAGATTGATCATGAACACGGTTACCAGCCCCAAGTCGCTGTCCCGTTGTCTCTACCCGCGACTTCTCTACGTCCATGTCGGCACAGTACCTAGTCGACTCTAAATCAGCTTGGATTTTTGCTAGCTCTATGTGCTGAGACTGCTGACTGATAGTTTTTCTCTCTTCTATCTTGGCTAATTCTATTTGCTGCTGAAGCTCACATGCCCTTTGTTGCTGCTGAAGCTTGCATGCCCTTTGTTGCTCCTCAGATACCCTGATAGCCTTGCTCTCTTCTATCTTAGCTGATTCTATTTGCTGCTGGATCTTAGCTAATTCGAGCTGAAGCAATAATTCTGGAGTTAACCCTTGAGGAGGTGAAGGTGCTACAATGTTTGAAATTACGGTGGTTCCCCCAGGGTCAACCCCCCCTGCCAGTCACTACCCAACTGTGGAAGCGTACCCGAGGTCGGCAAACTACTGGGATGGCTGGGAGTCGAGTGTAGGGGAAGCATGGCCGAAGGGCTCTGAGCACTCAACCCATCTCGCTCACCAGTCACCCTGCCCAGTACACACGTTATCAAGTTATCCCTGGTCATGCTGCTAGTACCCGCATGACCGATAGCTGTGGCCAGGCATTGAAGACCGTACCGATCCATACCCTCCAACCGCTCGGCAGTAACAGGCCATTGCAAAAATTTCCTAGCATCCTCCTCACAGTTCACCTGATTAACCCTTTCATCATACTGCTGTTCCTCAGTTTCGACATTACGTACTGTGCCTCCATTCTCCTCTGATCCGGTATAAGACATGATGCTCACAAAAATTTCCCACCTCAATATTAGAAAAGAAGCACCCCAAACTCTTATACCTCAATATACACACACAAATTCTCGGAAATACTCAAGGGCTATACTATGTTGCAATTTTTTTTTATTCTTGCTGATCCCCGCAAAATATTCCCCAAAACAACAAATGTTCCCTGCTAATAAATGTAGGTTCACCAAATCCTAGGTAAGGTCGCCATTTGTTACGACTGAGGTTTAAATGTATCAGGGTTCTTATTCATTGGACTAGTAATGGCGTACTAGTAAAGATGTACTTTCTACCCTCTCTGGGCTTAACACTAATAAGGCGTACGGTCCGGACGGTGTTCCTCCTGTTGTTCTCAAAAACTGTGCTTCCGTGCTGACTCCCTGCCTAGGCAAACTCTTTCGTCTCTGTCTATCCTCTAACGTCTTCCCTTCATGCTGGAAGTTTGCTCACATTCAACCTGTCCCAAAGAAGGGTGACCGCTCTCAACCCTCCAACTATCGTCCAATTGCTCTTATCTCTTGTCTTTCTAAAGTTTTTGAAACTATTCTTGCTTCCAAATTTCTTAAGCATTTCTCTTCTCATAATCTGCTCTCAGATCGCCAGTATGGCTTCCTTAAGGGTCGCTCTACTGGTGATCTTCTTTCATATCTTACTAACTCTTGGTCATCCTCCTTTCGGGACTTCGGTGAGACTTTTTCTATTGCACTAGACATATCGAAAGCCTTCGATAGAGTCTGGCATAAATCTTTAATTTCTAAACTACCCTCCTTCGGTTTCTATCCCTCCATCTGTGCCTTTGTCTCTAATTTCCTTTCCGGCCGTTCCATAGCTGCGGTTGTGGACGGCCATTGTTCACTTCCTCACCCTATAAACTCTGGTGTTCCTCAGGGCTCTGTCCTATCTCCTATTCTCTTTCTAATTTTTATAAATGATCTCCTTAACTGTACCTTAATTCCCATCCATTCATACGCAGACGACTCAACCTTACACTACTCCATTAGTTTTTCAGAACGCCCCAGCCAGCAATCCCTCAACGACAAACGTAATGAAGCCATAGAACTCTTAAATTCTGATCTAAATACTATTTCCAATTGGGGCAGAGAAAACCTTGTTAACTTTAATGCTTCCAAAACCCAATTTCTCCATCTATCTACCCGTCAGGATCTCCCAGCGGACTATCCCTTATTCTTCAACAATACAAAAATCAACCCTTCATGTTCTCTCAATATTCTTGGTGTCTCTTTTTCTTCTGCTCTCATTTGGAAGGACCATATTACCAGTCTTGCTAAGGCAGCCTCCCAGAAGCTGGGTGTGCTCAACCGCCTTAGGGGGTTCTTTTCCCCTGCACAGCTTCTTGCTCTGTACAGGGGCATAGTGCGCCCTTGTATTGAGTATTGTTCACATGTGTGGGGAGGTTCCTCTCACACCGCTCTCCTAGACAAAGTTGAAAGGAAGGCCTTTCGTATCATTAACTCCCGTCCACTCACCAACTCTCTGCAATCTCTCTGTCTCCGCCGCAATGTTGCATCTCTCTCGCTATTCTATCGCTACTATAATAATCAGTGTTCCTCAGAGCTATCCCAGTGCATACCACCTCCTTTACGTAGGGCACGTGGTACCCGTCTTGCAACTCAATCCCACCCCTACTCTGTGCAACTCTCCAACCCAAGAGTGAAATGTTACTCTCAAACTTTCTTCTACTCAACATCTGAGCTCTGGAACTCTCTCCCAGAATCAGTCTTTCCCTCTTCCTATGACTTAAATTGCTTCAAACTCCGTGTGTCCAGGCATTTTGGCTCGAACGTCCCTTGATTTTGGCCCTGTCACTCTTTCAACTATGGGGGAGGCACTCGCTATAGGCAGTTATGCCTTTTGTCTCCCTCAATCACATAGAAAAAAAAAAAAAAAAATAAATAAATGCTACAACAGAAAGCGCTAGATCAACCTCTGATGTATATTCCCAGTGAACAAAGAATACAAATACTCTCCAGAGTTCTATATGCAATAATAGGTTATCAAACTCTCAATAAATGTGCATCTACTCTAGGCTTAATGTTATGTGAAAACAGCCTATTACTACCTATAACCGAAGGTGCTTGGTTATGGTATGCAAAGTAAGTTGGTAAGAGAAGTTACAGCTTACGTTACTTTAATCAATAAATGTCAGGCACTCCTGCATGAAAGAAAGTGCACTAAAGTCCTTCAACACCAACAAGGAATCTTCTTTAAATGTTAGATGCTATCAAGATGCTCGAATCGGAAATGGAACCCAAAAAGGCAGGCAGCGGAACAATGCTCGTGCAGGCTATGCACACAAAAGGCAGGATATATAATGCAGTCGGAGCCCAGAATATCCTAAACGCTACAACAATAATAATAATCGCCACGACAATGCAGTATTCCTATCAACAAAAAGAACCTAAGTCGTTTGTGTCTCAATACATCAAACTAGGCTGCGAAATGCTTGTATAATCATAAACGGGTATGCATAATAAGAGTAATTGGTTTAATATACTTAATGTCTACTATGACTGATAAAGTCTAGCTAGAGTCAATGATACGAGATACTGGTGCGCATGGCATGCCGCATAGCCTAGTGCAAATCTCAAGTCTGTGCGTCAAATATTACGTTATAGGGAAGGGTAGCTCTCTTGAGAAACCTTAATACCGAAGTATTAAGCGTTCTCCTAGCGTACCTCAAAGATAAACAACCGAGCCTAGAACAGTGCAGAATGGTATAGGCAAAAAGCCCTCATTCGTGCATGCTCTACTCTCAATGGCACACAGACTAGAATTTACCCAATCAACTCCAGTTCTCAGGTATGTCGTGCAGCTTTTAACTAAAGCCAGCATTCATCGGAAACAATACCTTATAGTATCAGACTCCTAGTCTAGCATTATCTAATCTAGCAGAACACTAATAATTATAGGAAGCGGTACTGAACAATATGAATGCCAATCAATGCTTCGTGATCAACTTATCTTAACAACTAACATACATGAGTTATATAAGACCTTAACGCACAATACAACTGGCCAGCATGAAGCTGATTATGCAGAGTTAACCAGAGGGGGTATAATATTAATAAAAGGTGGTGAAAGATATGGAAAATGAGAGAGATAGGCAGAGGAAAAGGTTCTCAGGTGCAGGGAGGGAGACAGGTATCCAAGGGATAAGAGGGATGCGTTCTAGAAACGAGATCTGAGGGAGAGAGTGGCCAGAGAGCAGTATATATACTAGCACTAGTTCGAACCGCGTGGGAAAGCGGTAACAAGTCCTCTAGCCAATGCTAAAGAAGCTAGCTAAACATGACGTCACCAAGCATGGTAAAAAAAACTCCTTCAACGAATCCCCACGAGGCCAGCCAGCTATGACGTCATTGAGTATAGCAAAACACTGCACGCCTCCCCACACTCTGTTCTACTCTCTCTCTCTCTCTCTCTCTCTCTCTCTCTCTCTCTCTCTCTCTCTCTCTCTCTCTCTCTCTCTCTCTCTCTCTCTCAAATCCTATCATTACTACTTAATGATAAAACATATACTTTGCAATTAAATATATAAAGCCTTGACATGGGTGAAAACAAAGAGCCTTTCTGGACTGCCCATGACACGAGCTTTCATATGAAATAAAGCACACAACAATACATCAACTGTACCCTCATCCACTGCCCTGGCGATCCTAGCGAGTCACTGTAGGACAAGCCATGCGGTTCTAACGGAGTGGTTAACGTCACACCCTTCTACAGAAAACCTATGGGCACAGGGTTAGAATTATGGCGGCACACATAACTAACCTTACTACTTTGAATCCTCCCTCTTACAATTTCGAGGAACTAAAGGGATTCTATGCTAGTTTTGAAAGTACACTGAGGTCAATAGAGACCCTACAAATTACCCTTCATTAAGCTAGTGTTGTGATCCTCATGAATAAATTGCCATCCCCACTAAAGGAAACATTACAGAGAACTTTAGGTGATGAGGGTCTGGACCCAGAAAGGTTTGTAAAGGCTTACCAGACAGAAGTTTTTAACATGGAAAGTGTAGCAGAACAGACTATACCACACATACCAGTTGCTTCAGCATCCTTTGCGGTGCAGGAGGCCTCGGTGCGAAGGAAGGGTTGCAAGTTGTGGGAAGGGGCACACGCGTGGTTCAAGTGTCTCAAATACAAAACCAGTGCTCTGAAACTAAAACGCACAAAACAACTCAACCTTTGCACCAGGTGCATATCTTCAACCCACGGGAGCAATGGTTGTGTGAACCCTGACATCCGTAATTGCAAATTCTGTCATAACAGACACTACCATATTCTCTGTCCGTCCAGATCTCATTGGGACGGTGCAAAGAAGGAGCAAAAACCTCAACAGGTAACAAAGACCAAAATGCAAACTGCCACGATGTCTGTATATTGAAAGAAGACTAGTATTATCCTCCCAACTGTTATGCTGCCAACAGTAAAGGAATCAAGAGGAACAGTCAAGATGCGTACGCTGCTGGGTCAGTGCTCACAGCGCACCTTCATTCTAAATTCCACTCTAGACTCTATCCATTATGAAAAATTGGGTGTTGAAGAGCTAGAGTTGCGAGGGTTTACCGGAGCATGTGAGAGCAGAAAATATCCAGTAGTGTCCTTCAAGTACAAGTTCTGGGGCAGAAACTATCCTCTACAAGCAGTTGTGGTAGAAACTCTCCCGGATCAAAAAGGATCGGAATGCCTTGAAGTAGACATGAAAGTGTTGCGAAGCAAGGGCTACAAATTAGCTGATCCTCTAATGGCACAGACATCTCGACTGGACTTGTTGGTTGGTGCCGATTATTACTATGACTTAGTGCGACCAGGGTACAAAAAGGAGGGCGACATAATTCTCTTACCCAATAAATTTGGCTGTGCACTAAGTGGCTCCTGCCATAACGACAAGTCTTTAAGTGCACTACTAGATTTGCTTCAGCAAGGTTAGAAAAAAGCAATTTGTTGTAGATGTTCTTCCCCTTGTATGAGAAAAGAGGAGGATATCATCAATGTAGACTACACATCCAGGTACCCCCCCAGTCACCTGATTCATTAGGCGCTGAAAGGTAGCTGGAGCGTTGTTCAAGCCATAATGCATTACTTCACAGCAGAAGGCTTGATTATTCACTACAAAGCATGAAATCTCCCTTGCTCGGGGAGTGAGAGGTACCTGCCAATATCCTTTCATAAGGTCAATTTTACTTATACAACTGGCTGTGCCAATCTGGTTGATAAAATTATCAATCCATGGCAGTGGATAGGTGTAATTTTTGGTTACCGCATTGACACGTTTGTAGTCCATGCAAAATCTATAACTCCCGTCTGGCTTAGGCACAAGTTTGGCCGGACTATTCCACTGGCTTAAGGCCCTAGTAATTAACTCATTTGACAACATGTAATCGAGTTCTACTTGCAGAATACTCCTTAGCTGTGGTGAGACACGGTATGGGGATAATTTTATAGGAGCTGCATCCCCGACGTCTATGTCATGTACGGCCAAAGAGGTGAGCCCTGGAGTATCACGGAACACACTGGGAGACTGGGATAAAACACAGATTAGTTGGCTTGCTTTCTCGGAGGGAAGAAGTCATAATTGTGTTTGTAATTCCCCTCATGCTACAGAATTACATTTAAAGTTTGATAGACCACAAGACTAATCAAAGTCAGTATCTATACCTTCAGGCTCTGGGACAGTCTGTTGCGAGATCTGTGGGTAAGAACTATGAACATCATCACCCACACCAGGGTGTCCAAAGGTCCTTGCACTTATTGCTGCCACAGAGGGAGAATCTGCAGGAGAGGAGTCAGGGGCCCTATGATAGGGTTTTAACCCGTTGAGCCCCGGCTAGTTATAATATTTTGTTCACCCAGTCCCAAGCCATTTTCACTTCTTTTTTTTTTTTTTTGCTAAAATGGAAGACAAGCATGAGAAATGAAAAAAAAAAAAAAAAAAAAAAATCACCTCAGACATTTTTTTTTTTGGGGGGGGGGCAGCCTCAAAAAAATTTGTTGAGCCAAAATGGAAGAGAATGGTGAGAAATGAAAAAAAAAAACTCATTTCGGTCATTGGGGGGGGGGGGGGGGGGGGTCGAAAGTTCGTCTCCCCCGCATGACCACCCGCCCGGGAGCACTAGGGTAAAAACTGAGTATGGCATTGTACGGCATACATCCTAAGGAGTGTCTCACATAAATCTCAAGCCTCTAGCTCCCATACGACTGGAGTAATGAAGGTTCAAAGTGGCGGTGAACTAAGGGTGTAAAGTATCCCCACTAAGCCCACCACCACCAGCCGCGCGGCTGTCTCGGCCCGCTCACACCTACTGGCCCGGCTCCCACACACACTACGGTACTTCCCCCTCCTATTCTCCCGCCATTTCCTACCTTACGAGCCACGTAAATGTTTTTTATATGTCGGACGCACGTGATGCGTCGCTGGGAGTTGGTGATCAAACACTGCCGACGCATCACGTGCGACGCTGGGTCTCACTGGGTTAACATATTTATGTGAAATACTTGCTTAGGCTTCCTCCTGTCTGGGGTAGCCCCAAGTAGTCAGTAATACTCACCCTTTGGATTACTCTATATGGGCCTCTGAACTTAGCTGATAAAGGTTGACCGAACAGGGGAATGAGAACCAAGACCTCATCACCGGGCTGAAACTCCCTCACACAGGCTCTTTTATCGTACCATATCTTCGTGGTGTGTTTAGCCACTCCTAAATTCTGTGCTGCAAACCCGCACGAGGATCTCAGCCGGGTTTTGAACTCAGACACATACCTTAGGAGATTTTGGTTCCCTTCATGGCTAACTAGGCTATCCTGCAATAGTTGCAAAGGGCCACGTACCTGGTGACCGAAAACTAGTTCATTTGGTGAGAAGCCCAGAGATTCAGTCGGAACCTCACGGGTGGCAAACAAAAGAAAAGGTACCCCCTTGTCCCAATCACCTCCAGTTTCCTCACAATATTTCCTCAACAAAGATTTTAGAGTTTGATGGTATCGTTCGAGGACCCATTGACTCTCTGAGTGGTAGGAGCTGGACTTCATATGGTCGATACCCAATTCCTTCAGGGACTGCTGAAATATGTTGAAAGTGAAATTAGTACCTTGATCACTTTGCACCTCATGGGGGAAACCCATTCTGGTGAAGAATTTGAGCAGTTCCTTAATGACTGTTTGAGCTGAAGTATTTCGTAAAGGTATAGACTCTAAGTATCGAGTTGCCATGTCTATTATAGTTAACAAATATATATGTCCCTGGGATGTCTTTGGCAACGGACGAACGATATCCACTACCACCCGAGTGAAAGGGTTCTCGAACACTGGCAAGGGCACCAAAGGATGTACAGGCACCTTTTGATTATGTTTTTCTGTCATCTGGCAGGTGTGACACACTCTACAGAACTCCACTACATCTGCACGCATTCCTGGCCAGTGAAAGTGGGCTCTAATGCGATCTAGGGTTTTCCTCACACCTAAGTGCCCTGCTAAGGGTATACTATGGGCCATTTCTAGTATATCTCTACGACAAGGTTGAGGAACGACTACCTGATGTACGTCCCATGCCCCGTCATCAATATGTCTGTGTAGCGATCTCCACCTACGCCACAAAACTCCTGTCTTCATGTAAAAACATTCACCCTTCTCCTTCTCACTCTCCTCTTCACTCACGACACTGGCAGCTAACTCCTTACACTCACAGTCATCTCGCTGCAACTCTACCAGGCCACTAGGACAATTAGGAGGGGTTTCAAGATTATAATTTGGCTCAAGGTTAGCCATAAAAGTGTCAGGCAGATCTACTACAGTCTCCACATCAGGCACAGTTGGAGCATCATTCACGACTCTTTCATCCCTTTTATCTACGTTCACAGTTGCTACATTTGTATCAAATACGCCACTTAGGTTCGACAGTATCATCTCCAGGTCAGAAGATTGGACAAATCCTAGGTACGAGACTGGGAAAACTAGGTTCAATACTTGGCACCAGGTCCCAAGACTGGTAGCAACAAGTGCTCATGGTAAACCGGCTAATTCGAGACTAGCATCTCAGGTCTGAATATTGAAAGTAAACAGTACTCTAGTCAACCTGCTAAGTTCGAGATTAGCAAGTCTGGTCTCAAGACAGACTTGTTGCTTACGGTACCAACACAAGTATATATAAACTGGCATAAAATTGAGGCCCCATGCTCACCATCTAACCTATCCGCGGCGAGACTCCGATTCGTTAAACGTCGTGAGGGGCGAAGCTATTGCATTAATTTCTGACGAAAATCGTCATTATCCGATAAATATCGTTATTACTTATTCATATGCGACTATTTTATGTTTAATATTGTTAGGAATTTCTATTTCATTCAAGTGTCAATGGTTGTAATTGAGGTATTGTGCTTTTTATGGTGGGTACAATCTTTAATTATTTATGATTGAACATAGTATGCAATGTTATGAGCCCGGTATAATTAATTCGACCTGTAGACAGCTTAGTTTCATATATAAGAAAATATTATTGTCCCTGAGTGTACAAGCACGAGTGGAGTGGTATTGGAAGGCTTCTTGCAGCCTACCCCCCTTTTCTCCACATTCCATTCTCCCCCCTATCCCCTACCTCCTTGTTTCTACTCAATGTTCCCCCTATTCCCCCCCCCCCCCTTTTTCTCCAACTCCCTTTCTCTCCTTCGTTGCCTGACGTACGAATGATATTGATTATAACTAGGTAACAATGTATTTGGCTTTTCTAATCATAAGTATTGTTTACAAGATATATCATAGAGTTCTTGGTAAACACAATACTTTAATTCAGCAAGTATACTGTATATTGAGTTGAGATTAAGGCAGTTCGAGAGGTTGGTATCAGAGCCAGGTGAGCGAAGGGTATATAAGCCGCTCGTAACGTAACAGCAGGTAGTGTAATCTCCACCATCATCATAAGCTGACCTGCCCTGAGTTTGTTTGTAAAAAAATCACCATGAGTTGAATAAGTATCACCTAGGATTTTGTCTATGTTTATTGATTGCTCTCACTAACTCTCTTGGAGGGTATTTATATAACTATGTATTATTTTTCTTAAGAGTTTCTTTATTATTTCACTTCAATGTTTCTCACTTTGATATTTTCACTAGAAGTAACTTTTGTGTATAATTAATCATGTAAATAAATTATAATTTTATTTTCCATAATCTTTACATTTTACCTTTATGCTAATATATTATTCTTTTGATTGTTGGGATAAATCTAAGTCAAAGTAACTAAAGATAACTAATTCTGAACGAGTGATGAGAAAGGAATAACTTTGGGGTTTTTAGGCTAAAACAGCCATTTGATATCAACTGATATTTTATGAACTTTCCACATCTTTTCACCTACCAAGGTTTTAGTGACTACAAATAGAGTTGCTAGTTTTTGTGGAAGTTTAACATGTTTCTTGACTGAAACCGATAGTCATATTTTCCGCATTTTGTGAGGCTAAATAATATGTCCTCGTTTTGTGGTTTTTAGTGGAATGTTTCTTTATGTTATGGGTTCGAACCCCGCTCGTAACGTAACATGGTGCCGTGTGACCAGGATTCCTTTCTTTCCCTCGTTTGGTAGTAATTGAGAACATTAGTGAAACATTAATTCCCTCGCTAGGACATCGCATACTCATCTCATCCATCTCATTTCGTTCTGTTTATGAGTTGAGAGAGCTGTGTCAGCCTCTACGTTCTTTAATGCCAATTATTAGCGTTTCTCACTCATCCTAATTTGTCATACTTATTCTCGTTCATCCATTGTGCATAGCATTCAATCATGGAATTTAAAATTAGTGAATTTGTCACGGATCCCTCCTTGAGCACCTTGTCTGTGTCGAAGCTCAGAAAAGTAGACTGGATTGCCTTAGCCACAGAGTATGATGTACCTTACAAAACTAGTAATACCAAAGGTGAGATTAGAAGGAGTGTGATTGAGAAATTGGTAAATACTGAAGTTTTGTCTGAGGCAGCCTATCAGTTGTGTGTAGAGGAAGGAGGTAGTGATGTATGGATGAAAGTGAAACTATTAGAGCTGGAGAATGCAAAATCTGACAGAGAACAGAGACAGCGTGAAATTGAACATGAACGTGAACAAAGACGGCATGAGCTTGAACAAAAACAGTATGAGTTTGAACAACAACAGCTTGAGCTTGAGGAGAAACAATGTGAGAGAGAGCATGATGAGCGCATGTTAAAGTTAAAAGCTGAAGAAAACCGGAATCAAAGGGATTCGGTTGCAAATAGACCATTTTCTGATAAGGGTCATAGTTTAAAATTTGTCCCTAGTTTTGATGAGACTGACCCAGAGAATTTCTTCATTCTTTTTGAGAAGGCAGCCAACCAACTCAAGTGGCCAAATGATCAGTGGGCATTTCTAGCCCAGACTGCTTTCATAGGTAAAGCCAAGCAGGTTTATACCAATCTTCCCATTGATTCCTTGACCTATGAAACTCTTAAAACCTCAGTCTTAGCAGTGTATGATCAGGTTCCTGAAACACATCGTCAGTATTTCAGGGATATGAAGAAAGGTGAAAAACAAACCTATCTAGAATTTGTAAAGGAAAAAGAGCGAAAGTTTCTGAGTTGCTTGAGAGCCAGTAAAATGACAACCTTTGAGCAGTTGTGCCAGCTAGTTATATAGCTTGAAGAATTTCTCCGCAAAGTCCTCTTCCCCTTAAAACTTTACCTCCAAGAGAGAGAGGTGCAATCTGTAGACAGAGCGGTTATTTTGGCTGAAAATTACAGATTAACTCATGGCGATTCTTATTTCAGGACAGGACAGAGAGAGCCTGGCAACCAGCCACATTCTGGTGCTGGTCCTCGTGATGGTGGTGGTTTCCACTCAACTGGTGGTAGGTCTATTAGGTCCATTAGTTTTTCAGAACGCCCCAGCCAGCAATCCCTCAACGACAAACGTAATGAAGCCATAGAACTCTTAAATTCTGATCTAAATACTATTTCCAATTGGGGCAGAGAAAACCTTGTTAACTTTAATGCTTCCAAAACCCAATTTCTCCATCTATCTACCCGTCAGGATCTCCCAGCGGACTATCCCTTATTCTTCAACAATACAAAAATCAACCCTTCATCTTCTCTCAATATTCTTGGTCTCTTTTTCTTCTGCTCTCATTTGGAAGGACCATATTACCAGTCTTGCTAAGGCAGCCTCCCAGAAGCTGGGTGTGCTCAACCGCCTTAGGGGGTTCTTTTCCTCTGCACAGCTTCTTGCTCTGTACAGGGGCATAGTGCGCCCTTGTATTGAGTATTGTTCACATGTGTGGGGAGGTTCCTCTCACACTGCTCTCCTAGACAAAGTTGAAAGGAAGGCCTTTCGTATCATTAACTCCCGTCCACTCACCAACTCTCTGCAATCTCTCTCTCTCTGCCGCAATGTTGCATCTCTCTCGCTATTCTATCGCTACTATAATAATCAGTGTTCCTCAGAGCTATCCCAGTGCATACCACCTCCTTTACGTAGGGCACGTGGTACCCGTCTTGCAACTCAATCCCACCCCTACTCTGTGCAACTCTCCAACCCAAGAGTGAAATGTTACTCTCAAACTTTCTTCTACTCAACAGCTGAGCTCTGGAACTCTCTCCCAGAATGAGTCTTTCCCTCTTCCTATGACTTAAATTGCTTCAAACTCCGTGTGTCCGGGCATTTTGGCTTGAACGTCCCTTGATTTTGGCCCTGTCACTCTTTCAACTATGGGGGAGGCACTCGCTATAGGCAGTTATGCCTTTTGCCTCCCTCAATCACATAGAAAAAAAAAAAAAAAAAAAAAAAGGTCTGGTTATGGTGGTGTCTCCCAACCAGTTTCAAGGGTAGCATCTGGGGGCAATGGATCTGATAAAAAGGAATTTAACAAAACTTCTCTTTCTCCCATTAAACCTCCTGGACCCTTAGTTTGTGCCTACTGTAAACAACCTGGACATTTTCTTAGAGAGTGTCCCAAATTAAAATTAAAAGAGAAAACCTGTAAACCAGAGAGTAGTGCTGTCCTAGCCTCTTCCCTTGTACTTAATCCAAATAGAGTAGCAGTATCCCCTCCTACTCCACCTGTGTTGAGTGCCTGTTCTGACTCTGATGGCTCTCACAACCAGGTTTTCACTAGTATACCACCTAGCTATTCTAACCAGTTCCAACCTTTTCTTTCCACAGGATCAGTTTCTTCTACTGACGCTTCCACTGACTATCCCATTCATATTTTGAGACACAGGAGCTTCTCATAGCCTCTTGGTAAGAGGATTGGTGCCCAGTATTGAGGACTGTTTGCTGGGCCAGAGTATACTCATTCAGGGAGTCAGTGGGTGTCTTGTTGTTCCTTTGGCTAGGGTGTATCTAAAAACTGAGTTAGCTAGTGGTTACTTTACTGTTGGGATTCAAGATTCACTACCTGTAGATGGAGTGAACGTTTTTATGGGAAACGATATCGCCGGTGGCAAAGTGATACCAGACCCCATTGTTACCTCCACTCCCTCCTCTGATAACAACACTAAGCAATTAGAAAATCAGTATCCCAATGTGTTTCCCTCCTGTGTAGTGATTAGGAGTGGGGCTGGTCACCACAATATGAAGGACAAAGTTGATCCTGATAGTGATGACCTAGACACTTTCTCCCTTTTTCCTGATGTAGAGTCAGAGGATATTATCAAGATTCCCATTGATTCTGAAACTCTCAAAGAGGCTCAGAAGCAGGACCCTGAACTGGCAATATATTTTGATAGGGCTGTGGAAGAGTCAGATATAGGAAACTATCCTCAATGCTTCTATCTAAGCAATGTTACCCTGATTTGCAAGAATAGACCTCCCAATGTGCCAGCTGATTAGCCCTGGCAAGAAGGTCATCAAGTAGTTGTGCCACATAAGTATAGAGTAGACATAATTTTCATTGCTCATGACCTTAGTGGTGGACATTTGGGTGTCAACAAGACTTATGACAAAATTCTCAATGATTTATTTTGGCCGAGGATGAAACAATCTGTGAAGTCTTACTGTAAAACTTGTCATGTGTGTCAATTTGCTGGGAAACCCAACCAACCCATTAAGCCTGCACCTTTAAATCCCATCCCTGTCATGGATGAACCGTTCAGTAAAATCATAATTGACTGTGTAGGACCTTTGCCAAGAACCCATAGTGGGAATGAGTATTTGTTGACTGTCATGTGTTCCACCACTAGGTATCCAGAAGTGTTCCCCTTGAGGCGTATAACATCAAAGAATGTAGTAAAGGCGCTTAGTAAATTTTTCACCCAGTATGGAATACCCCGTGTGGTACAGTCTGATTTAGGAAGTAACTTTACCTCTCAGCTCTTCAAGCAAACCATGGAAGAGTTGGGAGTGCACCAGTACCATTCCACTGCCAGTCACCCACAGTCCCAGGGGGCATTAGAGAGGTTCCATCAGACCCTCAAATCCATGCTCACTAAATATTGTGAAGAGAACTATGCCGACTGGGATGAGGGCATCCATTTTGTGCTGTATGCTGTATGAAGCAGGGTACAAGATTCTCTAGGATTTTCACCATTTTCCCTAGTTTTTGGGCATGAGGTCAGAGGTCCTTTGAAAGTGTTAAAAGATACTTGGATTAATGCCAGCTCTAATAAACATCTTCTCACTTATGTGCATCAATTTAATTCTAGACTGAGATCTGAAGTAGAACTAGCTATGATTAATTTAGAGAAGTCTCAAGATAAAATGAAAGTGCAGTATGATAAGACTACAGTTGTTAGAGAATTTCAGACAGGAGATTTAGTGCTTGCCTTTCTGCCTATACCTAAAAAGCCGCTACAAAGCAAGTCCCATGGTACATATGTTGTGCTTAAGAAAACAAGTAATGTGAATTATGTTTTAAAAACTCCTGATCGTAGGAAGTCAGAAAGACTAGTACATGTTAACCTGCTGAAAGCCGATCACTGCAGAGATCCCGATAAGGTATTAAACTTTGAATCTGTAGCACAATTTGAAGGTGAACAAGAGGATTTAAAGATCAAGGAACATAATGACATCCAGTTGCCTCTTGATAACAAATTGAAAAACTCGGACTTCTTGACTAACCCCCATTTAAAATTCTAGCACTTGTTGTCTGACCAAGGTGAAGACTTGGAGTACCTGCTGTCCATGTTTCCACAGCTGTTTGGTGACGTTCCCCAGCAGTGTCCCCTGGTGGAACATGATGTGGTTCTGACAGAAGGGGCCACTCCCATCAAACAAAATCCCTACCGCGCCAATCCAGAGAAGCGTGCGGCACTTCAACAGGAAGTGGACTTTCTACTCGCCCATGGATTGGTGGAACGGAGCGACAGCGAGTGGGCCTCTCCATACCTACTCGTGGACAAACCTGATGGCACATTTAGGATGTGTACAGATTATCGCCGGGTAAACCAACTCACCCGCCAGGACTGCTACCCTCTGCCACGGATCGACGACCTGTTGGACCATTTGGGAGGAACGAAGTACATCTCCAAGATTGACCTGCTGAAGGGTTACTATCAGATAAAACTATCGGAGAGGGCCAAGAGAGTGTCTGCATTTGTCACCCCGGACGGGCTATACCAGTACACCGCATGCCTTTCGGTATGGTGAATGCGCCCGCCACCTTCCAGCGACTGATCCACCGGGTGACAGATGGCCTCTTGGGCGTGCAATCCTACCTCGACGATATTGTGGTCTACAGCGAATCCTGGCAGGATCATCTTCACCAGCTACAGAATCTCTTCTCAGCTTGGCCAGGGCGGGACTCACTGTCATCCTTGTCAAGAGTGAGTTCGGCCATGCCAAACTAATCTTTCTGGGTCACGTGGTAGGAGAAGGGAAAGTCAGCCCTATTTCTGCCAAAGTCGAAGCGATTTCTACACTGCCTATTCCCCGGGACCGCAAGGCAGTAATGCGCTTCTTGGGTATGGCTGGGTATCATCGGCGGTTTGTACCCAACTTCGCTGACCTCTCCGCCCCCCTAACAGACTTGATTAGTCCCAAGAAAAAATTTGTGTGGACCCCAGAATGCCAAACTTCATTCACAAAGATTCGTTGCCTATTAGTCAATGCATCTATTCTGAAGTCCGCTCAGTTTCATAAGCCGTTCATAATTCAGGTGGATGCTAGTGATGTTGGTGTAGGAGCAGTTTTGTTACAGTACAGTGATGCTGAGATTTTGCATCCAGTTTGCTATGCATCCGGTAAACTCAAACCTTTTCAGAAACGCTACAGCACTATTGAAAAAGAGTGTTTTTCCTTGCTCTTTGCAGTGGATAAGTTTAATGTGTATCTTAGTGGTTCACATTTTCCTGTGAAAGTGTTTACTGATCACAACCCCCTGAAATTCTTGTATAAAATAAAAAACTCGAATCAGCGGTTAATGAGATGGTGCTTGGCTTTGCAACCATATAACCTTGAAATTCACCACATAAAGGGAAAGAACAATATTATCGCGGACATGTTGTCCCGGAACTGAATGAGAACAATTTTAGTTGTTAGAGCTATTTTGCCATCAATAATTTGTAAGTTTGTTAATGTGATTTTGGTTTTGGTTTATGGTTTGGTGAATTGTATTAGGTTTAAAAGTATTGTATTAGGGTTTAGATTTAGTTTCGCTTCTCTTATAAATCTCTTTGTGAGGGAGGTGTTAGGGATTTCTATTTCATTCAAGTGTCAATGGTTGTAATTGAGGTATTGTGCTTGTTATGGTGGGTACGATCTTTAATTATTTATGATTGAACATCGTATGCAATGTTATGAGCCCGGTATAATTAATTCGACCTGTAGACAGCTTAGTTTCATATATAAGAAAATATTATTGTCCCTGAGTGTACAAGCACGAGTGGAGTGGTATTGGAAGGCTTCTTGCAGCCTACCCCCCTTTTCTCCACATTCCATTCTCCCCCCTATCCCCTACCTCCTTGCTTCTACTCAATGTTCCCCCCTTTCCCCCCCCCCATTTTTCTCCAACTCCCTTTCTCTCCTTCGTTGCCTGACGTACAAATGATATTGATTATAACTAGGTAATAACGTATTTGGCTTTTCTAATCATAAGTATTGTTTACAAGATATATCATAGAGTTCTTGGTAAAAGTAATACTTTAATTCAGCAAGTACATATTGAGTTGAGATTAAGGCAGTTCGAGAGGTTGGTATCAGAGCCAGGTGAGCGAAGGGTATATAAGCCGCTCGTAACGTAACAGCAGGTAGTGTAATCTCCACCATCATCATAAGCTGACCTGCCCTGAGTTTGTTTGTAAAAGAATCACCATGAGTTGAATAAGTATAACTAGGATTTTGTCTATGTTTATTGATTGCTTTCACTAACTCTCTTGGAAGGTATTTATATAACTATGTATTATTTTTCTTAAGAGTTTCTTTATTATTTCACTTCAATGTTTCTCACTTTGATATTTTCACTAGAAGTAACTTTTGTGTATAATTAATCATGTAAATAAATTATAATTTTATTTTACATAATCTTTACATTTTACCTTTATGCTAATATATTATTCTTTTGATTGTTGGGATAAATCTAAGTCAAAGTAACTAAAGATAACTAATTCTGAACGAGTGATAAAAAGGAATAACTTTGGGGTTTTTAGGCTAAAACAGCCATTTGATATCAACTGATATTTTATGAACTTTCCACATCTTTTAACCTACCAAGGTTTTAGTGACTACAAAGAGAGTTGCTAGTTTTTGTGGAAGTTTAACATGTTTCTTGACTGAAACCGATAGTCATATTTTCCGCATTTTGTGAGGCTAAATAATAAGTCCTCGTTTTGTGGTTTTTAGTGGAATGTTTCTTTATGTTATGGGTTCGAACCCCGCTCGTAACGTAACAATATGAAGATAGTTACATGTTACAACAATAAAACAAGTGGGAATAGTATTTGGGGGGTGACAAACACGAAATATTGCCGAGCGGTTCATTCATGGAGTTGACAGAGAGCGAAACTGGACCCTCCCTTCACGAGCTCTCAAGCGAGACTGGAAGTAGTGCGGGCAAGTCTCTCTCTTTCTCCTCCCTCCACACCCCTCCCTTTCGACCTTGAAACCGGGTAGGGAGTTTTGGCGCCATAAATAAACCGATAATCACAGAAATAAGAGAAACATAGGTGATAATTGAGGGAGGGGGGGGGGGGGGGGGGAAGGGGGAGGGGGGGAGTTTGGACAAATGTGGAGTAGTGATAGAATGTATGGAGAGGAATTATCTCACATATTTACACATTCCTTTGTTTTGTGTGACAGTGAGATGTTTGGAAAAGCTTTTATTAGGCCATGGTTCAAATGAGGACGCTCGCCCTCCTAGGGTTCATATTCAAATGAGGACGCTCAACGTTTATGGGATAAGGGTCGGTTCACACCAACCCCGGAACCTGACATATTCCGACGCAAATTTACTTGATCACTTCCATCAGAAATAAACAAAAAGAAATAACTTTACATTAAGAGCTTACCTTTCACACTGCCACACCAGATTATATCACACATAATCTGGTGAGACAGTTTGAAAGGCTGACCCAAAATGTAAGGTAATGCAGCGGGTTACTCCATGTCATTCTTTTCTATTGTAACCAATCGAACAATTTCTATCATAATACGTCTGGTTCCGAGGTTGGTGTGAACCGACCCTAAGCCATCGACTTGATTCTAGAACAACGGAAGCCGAGACTTACCTCTGCCCTTTCATTTGATTTTGGTACGAAACCTTGCACAGCTAGAAAGACAAGTGTTATAATAAGAGACCAGTACGCAACATTTAATGAAAAAACACTGAGTTCCCCTCCGAAGCCAGGGAAATCACTACATTAAAATAATAGTTGTATGTCTCTAATTGTTAGAGTCCTTTTTTGCTATACAGTGCACTTGCCCTTCAGGGAGAACAAAACACATTTCTATCCTTGGGTTTCACTATTTAATTTTCTTGATAATACGATCGAGCATTCCCGTTTCTAGGTAACTCCGAAAATTAAATAATAGACATTTTTTTGCGAACACACTAAAACCTCGATCGCACACACCTTTATTTTAGTGATTCCCATACAGTAACTGTTCTAGTTTAAAATAAACTTAATATGTAGGATCCATAGTAAAAAATATATATGGAGAAAAAGTGAACTTGTGATAAGTATAAAGATTAAAGAATGGTTCACATATTCACAAATGTGAGCCTGAGTTACCACGAGTGTTAACTCGTGGTAACTCTGGCAAAAATGAGCTCAAGTGAGCAAAATTTCATGATTCAGCACGAGGCACCACGAGACAGCACGAGTGCAATAGAGTCCACTAAGAGTCACTATGAGTCACAACAAGTGTAGCGCGACTGACCTGCGAGTGGTTGAAAATTTAAATTTTAATGGTCATTTTCGGATTAGGAGGAGATACAAGTCACTACGAGTAAGACACAAGTCACTACGAGTTACTGCGAGTATGACACTAGTTACTGAGAGTTTTTTACAAATGCGTCCAGAGTATGGCGAGGATGCCCCCATTTGTGGCCCTGCCGTATATACAGTATAAGGGGCCCCATGCTCTCCCATGCCATCGCTCCCTAGACACCATACCACCCACACAACATGTCCCGCAGGAGGCACCAGGACATAGTGAGGCGCAACTTCATCTTGTTGAGCTTGAGTTGGAAGCCCTGGATAAAGAGGAAGACGAGTTGCAACGTCAAGGCAAGCGACCACGGCAGAGGAGACCAAGGACTGTGTGGGCGAGGAAGTGGCTACTGAGATGGCCCCACAGCTGATGCGGGAGCTCGAGTCCGAGGATCGCAAGGGGTTCGGGAACTTGCTGCGTGTCGACAGTGCCATGTTCAGGGAGTTGCTGGCTCGTGATGGTCCCAAGGTTCAGAGGCAGAACACCTTTTGTCGGGATGCTTTGACACCTGGCATAATGATAGCCATAACACTCCACTACCTAGCCACGGGTGACTCGTGGTGAATCATGGGGATTCGTGTTTAACTCTTGCTTATTTCGAGGTGACTCGTGTTCCATAAATTGAAATAACGGTAATTTGAACCACCATTCGCAGTGATTCACGCTAAAATCGTCATTCTCTCGTGGTGACTCGTTGTGGCTCGTGTCACACTTGTGGTAACTCGTGTTCTACTCATGTTGCACTCGTATTTCTTGCATGTTCATTGCAATGTAATACCAGTATGGTCCCCCAATCATGGTGACTCATATTGACTCGTCTGCACTCTTACTGACTCGGGCACATTTCGGCCACGTGGTTTTGTCCGCGAGTTGCTGCGAGTGTGCTAGAGTCTTTCACATGTAGTTTACGAGTCACAACGAGTCAGTATGAGTTATTATGAGTCACTAAGAGTCACAATGCGTCATTGGCGGTCGAAACTTCGCGTAGGGGTGAAATTTTGCCGGACCAGCCCGAGCCACTATGAGTGTCGGCGAGTCACATACGACTTGCCCGAGTTACTACGAGTCACTGATTTTGACCGCGAGTCATTACGCGAATCCCAAAATGTGAGGACTCGTGGTAACTTGGGCTCTCACTCGTTAATGTGTGAACGAGGCTTAACTTTGCTAAAGCTCAACTCTGATGTAAAATAAATTTAAACATATTTTGTTCTCCATTTACAATTGTACCAACTTACTCTATTTGTACTTGTATTTAAATATAATAGAAGTTTGATTAATCTATGAAGCTGCAGAATTAAATAATTGAATGATTATACCACACATGTGTTTATCTTGTATTTCAGAAAACGTGGCTGAAATCATGCGCACCCTCTTAGCTATAACTCAAGTAAAAGCTCATTCTTAACTAGCTTTGTGAATTTGTATATTCATGTCCTATGTATTGTCTTACCATTATTGTGCGAACCTATATGGAGTTTTGTATATATAGAAGTGCTGTTCTGTACCTATTTTATGATTTGCCATGGTGTGTGATTGTAGTTATATGTATAACATACTTATACCTCCCTGTTGGTAGAATTCGCCAATAACCAGATTTGCACTAACATAATAGCATTAAAGGATGGTGCTCAATCAACCATATACTGTTGAAAGTTATTCAACTTTTAGTGTATTGCATCCTCTATAGTTACCAAAATACTAATACACATTTACAATATATTGATTGGGGTATCCTTATTTACAACTTAAGGAGACATTTGTATATATATATATATGTTTCTAGTCTCTCAGTGGGGATCGAACCATCGACCATCAGGACGATAGCCGACGCTTTAATCAATTACACCACGGCAGACTGCCGTGGTGTAATGATTAAAGCGTCGGCTATCGTCCTGATGGTCGATGGTTCGATCCCCACTGAGAGACTAGAAACATTTAGTGGCTCACGTGTATTTGTGATATATTCTCAATATATATATATATATATATATATATATATATATATATATATATATATATATATATATATATATAAATTTATTTTATCTGTTATTATAAATAATTTCCTCCCAGGACCGCCATTAGGCTGAAAAAATACCCCCAAGACCCGCCTTCGAGATTTTGATGATTTTTTTTTTTGGTAGAACAATGTTCCAGCTGAAGGCTGACTCCTCCTAAATTACATGCTTGCTATCGCTCACTAGAAAAAAAATTACACCTAAATGGTGTAAAAGGCCTTCTAGTAGACAAATTAATAGGGCAAGCGTCTTAACACTCTCGCCTCCGGCTAAGTTCTAAAGTTCGAAATGGTAAGACACTTTTGGTTTTGGGAGAATATTCTGCCCCGGAGCGTTTTCGAGCCTTGTGTATTTCTGTATTTCTATCCACCAGAATGCTGTGTTTGTGTGTAGCATATGTCAATGGAAAGAGGAATAATTATACTACATGATAACAAAACAAAATCAATAAAATCGAAATATGAAAGTGTAAACGACTCCAGAATAACAGTATTTCCCACCCAATTGTGTTCACACCGTCCTATCTCGAAATTGTGAGTGATGACCATATATTTTTATATGCTCAAATAATAGTATTTTCCATGTTCTTTCCAAATCTGAAAACAGAAGTTGCCTACTTCAATAGTTCTCAAGCAGTGACCGAAAACAAAAAGATGTATGATTTGGCATGATATGGTTTATAAAATGTACAATTATTTCGTTGTTACGAGGTCTATGCTTTTCAATTTAGTCTGTATGCATACGGCAGATAATGCTGAAGAGAATAACAAATAAATAGAAGTTACTACGACAAACACTTTTTGCTCTATGAATATTTGAAATGAAGAGCCAAAATGCGAATATTTACGCTTCACCCGTCTCCCTTCCGCAGACGCTAGCTGGGTTCCGAGCTGTTCCCCACCTCGGCGTTGCGTTATTTGCTCGGATATGTATATAACTGTATATATCACCGGAATTGGAAAATATGCTCTTTCTAATGGTGAAAACCAAAAAAATATAGCATTATTGGTTCGAGAGCTGTGCGCAATTGTGTCCATGCATTGTTATTGTTATGTAAATATATTAGAATGTTTATACAGTTGTATATCTTTGCCACAATATACAACACCTTTATACAATTTTCCTTGCCAATAGTTGTATAATGTTCATAGAACACATGTCAGTCATGAAAGTGGTCAATTTGATGTTCTAAATTGCACACAGCTTTGCTAAACTGAAGAAATTGCACAGTCAGGGAAATGACTCCTGGGTTGACACTGACAAAAACAAAACAAGAAATCCAGGTTATCTTCAAATAATAAATTTCAGGAATAATTCTTTTGTACACGCAAATAAAATCAAGTAAATAAAGTGAATGGGAAAAAAATTGTGTGTATGTGTGTGTATATGCAGTATATATATAGAGTATATATATATATATATATATATATATATATTCAAGGTGTCAAACCAGAGAAATATGAGCAGTTTCCACGTCACCCAATGAGGTACTGCACTAGACTCGTTATTTTTTTATAGTAGTTTTCCCCAGGAGGCCTACTGTATATCCACTTTGATGATGAAGGTGGGTTAATGACGGTGGGTGAATGAAGGTAAATGGATGAAGGTGGGTGAATGAAAGTGGGTGAATGAAGAAGAGAAATGGAGAAGAGAATACTGTATATATATATATATATATATATATATATATATATATATATATATATATATGTATCAAATTATATATAGGCATATAATACAACCAGGAAGGGGTGCTCGTTTATGGCCTTTGCCTTGCTCGGGACAGCCTGGGGAACAGCAACAAACAACACAACAGGGAAGGGGATAAGATAAATAATAAATAAATAAAAATAAAAGATAAAAAATAATAATATAAATACAAAAATAATAAATAAAATAATGTATATATACTGTATATATATATATATATATATATATATATATATATATATATATAATGCGTATATAAAACATAATATTTGACATAGGCATATATTACAGCCGGGAATAGGTGCTCGTTTATGGCCTTTGCCTTGCTCGGGACCTTGGGTTTGTTCGTTCAGACAGCCTGTGAAACAGCAACAACAACAACACAACAAGGAATATGAAAACAAAAATAGGCCTAATAAAATTAATTAATAATAAATTTAAATAATAAATACAAACAAATACAAAAAAATAAAAAATAAACAAATACAAATATAAATAGACCAAATAAAAATATATATACAAAATAATAAATAAAATTAAATATATATATATATATAATATATATATATATATACCGGTATATATAATATATATATATATATATATATATATATATATATATATATATATATATATATAAAATGTATAATTTACATAGGCATATAATACAGCCAGGAAGAGGTGCTCATTTATAGCCTTGGCCTTGCTCGGGACCTTAGGGCTGTTCGGCCAGACAGCCTGGGGAACAACAACAACAACATCACAAAAGGGAAGGGGACAAGAACAAAATATATGCCTAATAAAAAAAATAAAATATAAAATAAATATTTTATTTTACTGTCACTCTTTGAAATTGGGGGAGGCACTGGCTGCAGGCAGTTTTGCATTTTGTCTCCCTCATTCACATAGAACAAAAATATATATATACCGGTATATATATATATATATAATAAGTATATATAATAATATACTTAATAAGTATATAATATATACTAATATATATAATAATAAGTATATATATATATATATATATATATATATATATATATATACAATATATATATATATATATATATATATATATATATATATATATATATATATATAATATACATAGGCATATACTGTACTATAACTAACATTCCATAGAGTACTTACTGTAAGCTTCCTGTAAGCATTCCTGTGACATATTTTATATAAAATAAGTCACCACACTACACTGTCAAATAAAACTATGTACTCACTAAAAAATTGCCCAAAATGTGCAAAATACGTAACTATAATTCGTGATTATAATGTATTTATTTCGTAGGCAGTATTTATTGATAAATATATGTCTTTCAAGCAAAACTAGTGTAAAGTCATCAATGATACCTAGACAAAACTGCATCAATACTCAAGGGGTTAACGAAGATGCACTCCCCTTAGTCACCAAAAGTCACAAGTATCATAATAATTATATACATATATAATTCGAATTATTCACTAATCACTTTAACTGGGTAGATGAAATAATCCATAATTGCCTGCCTATAGCTAGGCATGGCAGGCCAGAGGGAGGGACCCAAGAATTTAAAGGGCCGGGACCCTGCCTCACAGTCTGGGGACGGGAAACTACTGAGTTAGGGGACCGACCGGTTAATTTAGGCTTAAAAAATCGAAATCCTGAAAATACCAATAGGTGTTTACTCAACATTCCTTCATCAGCCAGTGAAATGTTATTAGTGAAAACCCATTGGAATTTTTTTTTTTATGATTTCCAAACTTTTCCTGTAATTCTAAAAACGTTGTATAGCGAACTTTGAAATTAACATGCTCGGTAACTACTGGTCGTCCGAGGAGCATACCTATATAAATGGAAAGAGCGTAAGCTACTCTACAACGTCCCATACGCTTTATCTTCTACATTGCCGCGTTCCTGCGTAAAATATTGTAAAATAAAAAAAACAAGTAAAAATTTTCACCTAATTACCTTAGACTTTCACATGTTTTTCTCAGAACCTATATTGTCGCACTTTCGGATGTTACTCTAAAATTGTTATTGGACCTATAGGAATGGTGTATATACCATTGGAAAGGTAATTAAAAACACTACAAGTCCTATAAAGCCAATTTACACTAGCCAACTTTGTTTGGTTGCAGCATGTTGTCACAGTCGTAAAATTCTACAAAATAATTTCACCTTAATTCATAATCACCTAAATCCAAAAATACATAAAAATATATAAAATGTTCCTTATAGCAACTACAGACACACCTATTGTGAGTTGTTTGATCACATACAGCACGTGCTATAGGGATGTCTGTAGGAGTAGAATGGGTCGTAGTAGTGCTATAGTTTTGCAACCTTTTTTTTACCTAAATTGTAAGAAAAAAGCAAAAAACAAAAATACAAAAAATGTGTGGACCTAGTTTTATGGTCACATACACCTGTGCCAAATTGCAGTTACATTGGAAGTAAGGCCTGGAAGTTAGTAAATAACCGGTCGGTCCCTTAACAAAGGCCTGGGCTCCTCAGAGAGGGATGCTATGGGGTTGATAGATACTTTATTTTGTAACTTACTGGTGCCTAACTTACCAGTCCAAATTGCGTCATAAACTTATTTTTGGCGAATATTTCTAACCTCTCCGGGGCATTTATGACGCGATTGCGTCATATCGACAGTCTGGGCTACTGTCGATATGACGCAATCGCGTCATAAAAATGTGAGAGGGTTAAAATATCAAAATTAATGATGATGAATATGAGAGAGAAGGTGGTCCAGACAAAAATACGCCTCCCCTTAACCCGTACAGCCCCAGTGACGCGCCTGGCGCATCGGCGATGTATGTAACGCACAGCCCCAGAGACGCGCCTGGCGCGTCACCCTAATTGCGCCGACCGTAACCTCAGGTGTAGCCACTCAAGAGGGCTCAGATTTGTATGGGAACTGTGTACGTATCCCACGCAACCGTGCCGATGGTTGAAAACTCTCAAAGTACACGTGCGTGCGCATGAGCGCGCAATAACCTGTTTTTTTGGGGTAATTGCCTTAAATTTTTTACTCTTGTAAAATACGTTTTCGGGGGCTCTGTAGGACCATTCTTTAAGCTTTTTGAGCGGTTTTTCGTGGTTTTTCCTTCATTCCTAACCCATTCGCTATTGTTTCTGGAATAAAACCATTTTTTGAAAACCGGCCGGGTTCTGGTGAACAAACATTACAAAACTAGCCGGGGCTGGACGGGTTAATCAGGTAATGTCAGCTGATGTTTTACGTAATCTTACCTGTATGGATCACACTTCAATAATATTACAATCATCCTGCCACCACCGACAAAAAGGTTCCGTATATTACTATTTTACCGGAAATGTACATGGCCATCCAACAAATCTCAGCTTTGTCAAGAGGCCCCTGTGCCAGACTCTTTCAAAGGCACCTTCAATATCCATAGCAAGAATACAGGTACACTGGCCTTTATCTAGAGCAGAAGTCCAGTCAGAGGTCATTGGGAGTAGAAGATCTGCCGATGAGTCACCTTTACGGAAACCAAACTGTCTGTTGTTGATAATGTGGTTCTTCTGAAAATGTTCTGTGTGACATGTTGCTTAGGAATTTACTTAGAATAGATAAGAGAGAGATAGGTCGATAGTTATTGACTTCTGTTCTACTGCCCTTCTTATGTATTGCCACAACATTACTTGTTTTCCATTTATCTGGCCATATACTTGTTCGAAGGCAGTTGTTACATAGCAAAGTAAGAGGTTGTGCATATTGTTTTGAAGATTTATGGAGTAGTCGTGGACTATCGGGTCCCACAGCATTCTTTTCATCTAGTCCCCGTAGTAGTCCATAAACTTCAGCCTTATTGGTGCTTAAATAGTCTACCTTTTTTTCAGTTACTGGCAGAATGAGTGGTGGTTAGCGGTCTGAATGCTGTATAGTCATCTTGGTTGCAAAGTGATGAGCTAGTGCAATTACAATTTCATCAGTAGTAAGGGCTATTTTTCTATTCTCTCTCATTAGAAGCGGAACCTTTTTTTCACGAATTATTCCCTGTTTCTCCTTTACTATATTCTACCTCATTTTGCTACATACTTTTTTTTTTTTTTTCTATGTGATTGAGGGAGGCAACCTCCACTTGTCCACCTTTCAATGTATTTCTTAAGTTGCTTTCCCACTTCTTCATGGCTCACTTTTGCACGGGACCGTTAAATCATATCTAAACCTTACCTTGATTAACGACTCCTTCAAATATCCTGGAGCACGACCTGACAATGTTTATAGTATTTTTGGAAATACTTGTGGCCTTTTTATCTAACCTCCCCTCTGTTAAACACCACCTCTCCTCCATCAAACCTGATTATATTTTGCTTACCGAGATTCAGGTGGCTGAAGCAACTGACAGCAGTCCTTAGTTTACAAGACAAAGTTGATTTTTGTGTGTATATGCACAACAAACGCCCTGTACGCCCATACGGAGCCCTGTATGTTAATTTAAGAGTTAGAATTAGAGTTGAAGGAGCCGAACTACCCAAACGGTGAAGCGAGTGGGGAAACTACCTCGCCCGCATACCTGCAAACAAGCCTTCACACCTGCGTGCGTCATAGGGGACCCTACAAACTACCTCGATGCCACGATGCTATGACGTATGATCGACGCCGGGAGCTGTGATTGGACCAGGCACCTGCTATGCAACTCGAGGAGCTATGATAGGGGCACGCACCATCACTCGCCTCCTGATTCGTTCCTACACCATCATTGTTTGGTATATAAGACCCGAGTTGTGGGCATTCAAATCAGTCTCATTTGGAGTTGGGGAAGGTGAACTTGCAGCTGGAGGAAGACGGGGTGAAGTATTATAATGGGATTGTGACTGTCAGTCAGATTATATATGTGTGTGTTAAGTGTGTTCGGTGTAAACACTTACGTTATGTTGGTTAGTGAGATATGTGATTGGGAATTAACGTTAACGCTACTATTATGTGTTTAACTATTTGATTGCGAATTAACGTTAACGCTACTATTTATGTAATTAACTATTTTAGTTGACTAACTTGTGGACTAAAGCAACTCTTTAAGTAATTGGGTTATGATGAAAGTAATACTATTGTTTTATATTAATACTTACGAGTTTGTTAATTTTCTTTGAATTAAGCTTACATTGCTTAACGGTGCTTAGTACGGTGATGCTATTGTCTCATATTAGTAATATCGCCTTAGACTAACATGGCTGTGTTAATATTACTTCTAGTGATTTCCTAAGCTGAAGAAAATTATTTTGCTTCAAAATATTATATTTTGCTTTTCATATTATTTGAGTGAGACCTGAATCGAATCTATGAAACGATCCTGTAACTTTATTTACTCATAATCAAACCAATGTTACGTGGTTAAGAAATACATTTAACTAATTATTAAATATATATCTAACTTTTTATGTGACTTTGATATTACTCCTGATGATAATAATAATATAATTCTATTAACGTAAGACAAGAACCAAGAATAATTAAATTAAATATAAATAAAAGGACATATAAGAAAACTATATTCATTTCAAATAGGGTAAGAGACTGAAATATTCTTACTTTAATATTTATCTTTCAAGACTTTTTATAGAATTAATAGTCCTTTAGATATAACTTATTCGGTTCATAACCATAGCCTACTAAGCTTCGGTTAAATAATATTCTTTATAAATACTACATGACTTTAATTAGTTTCAGTATTTTTCATAATTAAAGAGTATCAGTCAATAAAGGATACTAAGTCTTAAGATCCAAAAGGAAAGGAAGCAACAACAGTAAATTATTTTATTAGATTTTACTTTTGTTTTGCCTTCAGCTGACTGATACCTTAATATATATCTCTGTGCTATC